>JBBIGA010051786.1:0-12846 GCA_037576975.1 Alestes dentex
AGTGAATGTGTTTGAGGAGGAGGACCATCAAACTGTGCTGGACACCGGCCCTCCAGGACCGGAGTTTGACACCCCTGCTCTAACCCTAAACTAACATGGACAAATTTGGACACGGAACATGTCTTGGCTTATAGACTACATCCGGGGTGAACAGAAAATAAAAAGTGTAAAGAACGTTTTCTTTAAGACTAGGCTTAATCTGAAACTACAAACCATTTTCTCTGCACTTATTGATGCCTGTTCTTTTATAACTCCTGTGGAGTTACTGATCAGGACTAGGCCTGTATGGTGTAAAGTTGTGATGTTGTGTTGTCAGAGGAGGGTGCTGAAGAGCTACTTTCTCAAAAGCGAGAGGAGATCTTGAAGACCCTGCAGAACATCCGGCCATGGTTTAAAGTTATTCGCACCTGGGACACCTTCTCCGCCTCACAGCAGCAGGTGAGAAAGACGTAGATACGTCCTCCATTTAAAGTGACTGCAAAAATAGCAATAATAGCAGTTTTTGGACAAAACATTTTTAGCCAGTTTCTCCACTTACTCCAAATGATGTTGACATGTTAGGTATCTGAACTCTGCTTAGCTATGAGGCTGAGGTTTGTAACAGGTAACAGAAGCTTATGTGCCATCAGTTAGCACTGTGCGTGTTTTTTTGTGAGACTGACAATTAACTATGTAATTGTAATGTTTTAATAATGTCTTAATACTTACCCTAAATTCTTAACACCACTGTTTCAGTTTAGAGTTTAATTAACTTACACCTTGGTCTTTGCACCATGTCCAAGATCGTTCTGGAATGCTTTGAGGGGGATCCAGAGGCCGATGTGGTTTTTCAGCGCCTGTCGGACCAACTGAAAGACAAACACAAGCTTTCAACCCAGACTGTTCTCAAACTGCTAGATCGGTTTGAAAGTCTGAAGCTTGATCTGGATGCAATGATGGTGGAACAGAGAGGGTCAGAGCCTCAAGGTAAATACACACAAAGGTAAATGTAAGTGCATTATATGGCCGAAAGTATGTGGACACCTGACCATTGCACCTACATAAGCTTGTCGATCATCCCATCCCACACTGCACAGTTAGCTGAGCTGTTGTTGCTCCTAGATGCTTCCATTTCAGAATAATAGCACTTAGAGTTGACTGGGGCAGATCTAGCTGGTCACAATCTGGCTTGTGGCCAAGATTAGGGGGGTTGGGCAACATATATCTGTAGAATACATCTACACTACTGTCTATTGTAATAGTTATCTGCTAGGAGCCTCATGTTGATTTTATCACCTGTTCAAATGATCAGTGTTTTTTTTTTTTTTAAAGCAACAACAACATTGCATAGTCAAAGTTGGAAATCAAGATAAAAAGAAGACCTTAATATAAGTGGATACATTGTAAATTATGTTTTATTTTGTAAAAAATTAAACAGGAGTAGTAGAAAAAGTCGTGACTGTGCCAGATTTAGTTTTTCAGTCAGGACGTTCCTATTGGACAACCCTCAGGCTAACTAACCCGCTAATTGTTGCCTGAGTTATGGGCTTTCAAAATCTACTATATTGTATAGGAACACATTCTTTTAATATGATAGTTTTAATATTTAAATGTGAAAACATCATTAACTACAAATGTTGTTTCTATTGTGTTATTTTAGGAGGACTCAGTCTTCTCACAGCTTCTGTTTTTCCTATCACAGAGAAATTCTCAGCCAGATTAAAACTGACCGACTGCCTCTCCAGGGTTAGTAACATTCCTGGACTGTTGACACGGGCAGCAGACAGATGCAAAAACGAAGCTATAAAGGAGGTACACACATTTTTCTCATCTCCCAAGTCTCTGTGGACCTGCAGTTTTGATTCACTTTTGTGGTTTCTGTCTCAGACTATAAAGTCTAAATTGCTAATATTGCTAGAGATGAAAGAAAGCCACCAGTTAGTCCCCAATTTACATAGTTCAAATGACATCATGCTCACTGGTGACTACTAGATTCCATTCAGTGTTGACAGCATTAACATGTTTGGTTGAACTACTCCTTTAACGGAAGCTAATGAGGACTAATGAGCCCAGCTGTTGGCTGCAGGTGCTGCTGGAGTGTAACGGAGTGCGGAGCCGAGTTCGTGCGGTGGAGAGGCTGTTAAGCAGGATCAGAGAGAGAGGGATTGAGGAAAGCTCTCTGCTGGAGCTGCTTCAGGAGGCTGGGGAGAGTGCCATAGACTCGAACCAGCTGGAAGAGCTCAGGAACAGTGGAGGTGTGAAGTGTCATCGAGAGTGTGTGTTTGTCTGTGTGTGGGGAGGGATTATATTGTTTCTGCTGTAAGAAAACCTCAGCTTCTTGTATGTTTGTTTTTAATGCTGTTAATGCCAGCTGTAGTTTCTCGGCAAAGGGACCAAAATCTTATTTTGTTAAGACTAACCAATGTTAACCCTTAGAACACAAGCAGCACAGATCCGTGCCAGAAGCGCAACAAATAATAAACTGTTGTCATACATCAAAACAACTCCTTATATAGAAGTTCCAACAGGTTGTGTTGATGCTCGAGGTGTCAGATGTCCTGCTGAGTCACACGCAAATGCCGCAAATGAGTCACGCGTAAAAATGTGTCACACGCAAATGCCCAAATTTCTTAGAAACAAATGGAAAAAAAAACACTAGATCGTTAAACCCAGGAGAGCAGCACATGGCGAGTGTGTAGGAGAACAAAAACCCAAGTTCAAAGGGTTAAAGAGCCCATACCCTACAAATCTGTTGCCTTTTATTTCCCTCTAAGGTTTATTTATAACGCTATGTACCAGAAATGGTCATTCCTTTTTATATAATCACTTTGAGTTCGTTAGAGTTTGTTCCTGTGCCTTTAAGATATATGTTAACAAGCTCTGTTCTGACTGGCTACCCAAAAGCAATATGGACTAAAATATTCCTTAAAAATCAGCATAAATGGGCAAAGCTCAACAGCTGTAGGCTAAATCGAATATGCGTAAATTAGCTGGTTCCTGTGACATCGCAAAAAGAAAAAATCTAAATGGGCTGTTTTTGCAGCTTAGTTTTCCTTGTATGTGTTGTACGGACTGGGGAGTGAACTGTACACTTTTTAAACTTAAAAAATGCCTCTCTTTTGCCATGATTGGGCCCTTCTGCCTAATGCCAGCAACACGTCTCGTTATATAGTGAGTTACAGTGTCTTAAAACCTTATACAGACTTTGGCTCTTGTCAGATAAGGAAGCGGAGGACTGCAGTGGTGTTGCTCTGTTGAGAAAGTTTTGGAACAGACTCTGTGAGCTGAATCTACCGCCTCAAGTCCTCAGCCAGAATCTGGAGAGAGGGCCCACCATCCTGTCTGACCAGAGAGAGGTAACAACTCCACTTCCCAAACTAAACCTACTGTTACACAGATAATCACATTTTTCATCCACATCAATGCATTTACTGGCTCTTGAGTGACTCTTCAGTATGTGTGGTGGGGGAGGTCGAAGCATTTTGCCCAAAAAAGGGCGCTATGGCTAAAGGGGCTGTTGATTGAGCCAGCACCCCCCTCCCCAAATGAATGATAGATGAGGGAAGGCCTAGCTCCCCAAATGAATGATAGATGAGGGAAGGCCTAGCTTTCAGTAAATCAAGGGTGTTTGTGTGTGTGTTCAGTGGATCCAGGCCCTGCTGGAGGAGGGTGGAGGTGTTGGGGTGATGGAGAGATTACTGACAGCTGGTCTGGACGAGGGTCCACTTCAGACTTTGACATTGTGGCGACTTCTCCTGTGGGCTGGGACTCAGAATCCTGAACTGGGACTCATCATGCAGGAGATCAAACAGAACCCAGAGGCCCAGAGTCTCATTCACACTGGTATTTGTCAATGAGGTTTTTTTTTTTCTTTTTAATGCACAATATCTGTTTAACATAAAATGTGGTCTGAGCAAAGGTTATGCTGTTTTTTTATGCTTTATATATTTTTTAAAAATAATAATCATTCTCTGTAGACGATGTCGTCAGCAAAACCGGGGTTGTTCAAATTTTATATGTTAAGATAAAACCTTTAACAGTAACGTCATAGGACTTTTCCCAATAAGAATAAAGAGAAAGAGAGTGAGAGAGAGTGTAATACTCACCTTAAGAACAAATGATGGAGGCGTGCTGCACTGTGTAATGTGTTAAAAGAACATACTGTGAAGGTGCAGTAATGTGAGCACTGCTGTTAGGGGCATACTGTATGTACACCAGATCTCAGACGAACCACATGTGAGGTACACAGGTAGGCTAGAATCTCAATACATGAATTTCTCCTCCATGGAACCTCGTCAGTTGATTTGGTGCAGCCTTGCAGTTTTCTTTCCTGTTTTTCTCTCTAGTTGCTCAAGTGGAGGTCTTGTTGAAGCACAAAGATCTGATTCTGCAAACGTTCAGTGATATCACTGACCTGGAAGGAGCTGCAGCTGGTTTGGATAAAACTGACATTGCTGAGGTGAGGATATGTGAAATATAATTAAAATGCCTTCACAGATTGCACTTAGTTTGAGTGTATTTCTGTTGTATGTCCTCTGTATATCTGAAGGCTGAGCCCCCCCCCCCCAGTTTGTTTGGGCATGGTTTCAAAATCAGTCTTTGTGTCCAAACAAATTACCCTCAGGCAGTTCTGAGGTTGCATTTGGGAATTGAAAGTTTTTGACAGTCTGAAGTTTCTCCTGTATGTCTCAGTTCCTGCAGAGCTGTCGGAGATCTGATGGGGTGGCGCAGTCTGTGCAGCAGGTTTTGGACAGAGTGGTGGGCAGAGACTCACAGCAGGTCCGGCCGCTTTGCCATCTGCTGTCCGTGAGCCAGAGGAGCTTCCCGCAGCTCTCACCTCTGATTAAAGAGCTCAGCCACGCTGGTGAGATCACAGCTGGACTAAACCGAACTATTCAAATCTTGGTGCACATAAATGTATACAGAGATGATGTGTATTCTGCAGCTGAAATAATTCAGGATGTGTAGTAGTGATGACTCTAAAATTATAAGAAAAGCTTTAACATCAAGAATGAAGTTTATTATTTGCACAGCAAGAAATATCTTGTAATTAATATGAGTAGGATATTGTACCATATGAGTTCTTTTATTATAGTGAAATTACTTTACACTTAATTAATCAAATTCACACAGTTTTCCATTCATCCTAGAAGCAGCTGATCAGTGAAGATGTATTTGGAGCCTGAATTGTATTACTTTGGTTAAGAATTGGAGCTACAAGGCTAATGTTGCTAACACTAGAAGTCAGTCGTCACCCATACAAATACACATGCAAAACCTCTCTCAGCCTGGGTGCACTCAAAATGCACCCAGAACTTCATTAAGGTTCACTCTTATGGCTTACAGTAAGTCATTCTGTGTCCTAAACCACATCCACATGTCTACTGTACCTTAATGAAGAGCCAGATGCACTTTGAGTGGGTCAACAGAAGTTTTGGGGGTGTATTTATTCAAAAGATTTGGGTCACTAGTGACTTCTTATAACTCCCTGTTCCTTTCTTTTCATTTTTCACCCTAAACAGAGCCTGTTGGCCCTCCTCAGGCTGCATGTTCAGAGGAGGAGGAGGAGGAGGAAGGAGCAGAGCGCGGACGGAACGCTTCTCAGAGGAAGGGCGTGGCACTCTCCTACAGCTGCCAGTGGTGCAAGAAGGTCTTTGACTATAAGTGTCGCCTGGTGAGGCACAAGAAGCGCTGTGCTCTGTCTCCAGGTAAAGTCCAGCGCTGCTCTGACTGCCCACTCGTCTTCCCCTCCCTGACCGCCCTGCAGCAGCACCGCAGTCAGGACCACGGCGGCCCCCCAGCCAAGAAGAAGAAAACGCAGCCCGTGTCCTGTGACCTCTGCAGCAAGACCTTTAAACACCCTTCTGGTGAGTGAACAAAAACAGAATCTGATTTGTTGAGGTCACTGCTAAGATAACACTTTATGAGTCTCACAGGTGGGAAATGTGCATTGTTACAGCAGCAAAGGTAGCAGTACAAGAGAGGAAAGTATAAGCAGCACAACAGATAGTATAAAAACTATTCAACAATATCATATAAAAAGTGTACACTATAATAAATAAAATATGTTTGTGTGTTAACATGAAGGACGCAGACGAGAATGGGTGCTCGGCCCAGTGAGTGGAAAGTTTACATTTAAAAACGGGCAGATGGCATGGTTGATAGGAGAATCTTTCTCTGCAGTTCCTGCAATAAGGATTTTTAGTATCATCTGAATACAACACATGTAAAATATCACCTCAACACAAAGCATTTAAGAGCAAACCCGGCGACTTTTAAAACTCATTAGTTTCATCCCCCATTCAACGATTTGTATGAGTGAAGCACAGACACTCGTACTAGACAGTAGGGCTGAATGATATGGACTAAATTTCACTACTACAATTATGCTGCATATTGCGAATGTGATGTCTTTCAGTAAAGGGCCCAGTTCCTCCCTTTTCTGTCGCTTTTTAGAAATATCAACAGAAAGTCTAGGGTCATATGCAACAAAGGCACAGTCACCTTTCCATCTCAAGGTGACTCATCTTGTCCTAGGAATCTTTAAACATTCCTGACTTGAGTACCTTACAGACCTAGAACCCGTATTAACAGACAGCAATTCGGAACTATATTCTGGTGCCTCGCCATGTAGAGATTGATAAGTTAACAACAAAATTTTAAAATCAATTCCAAACTTTACTAGGAGCCAATGAAGAGAGGCCAGCACAGCACATCCTGTTTTTAATAAAAGTCGAGCCGTGCCAGTTTGAACTAATTGTAGTCCTGCCAACGATTTTTGACTCAGACACATGAATAGGGAGTTACTTGTCCAGGCACGATGAAATAAATGGATGGATAATCCTTTCTGTATCACAAAACGAAAGGGCACGTTTAATTTTAGCAGTGTTTCTCATTTGAAGAAGCATGACTGGACTAGATTCTTTATATGTTGTGAAAACTGCAACTGAGAATTAAACATAACTCCCAAATTCCCAACTGATGCATTCACATTAAACCCCACAGAACCAAGGGCTTCCTGTAAATCCTTTGAGAGCTTTTCAAGACCAATGATCAGAACTTCAGTTTTATCGTCATTAAGGCTCGAGACATTGCACACCATCCAATTTTTAATAGTAACAAAACAATCAGTTAGCGTACTTACTCTATTGAGATCATTCCACTTAAAAGAGAGAGAGGTGTGTGTGTAGTCCGCATAAAAATGAAAAGCAATGTTAAAACGGCAGATTAAAAAAACAAGGGGAAGCATATATAAAGAAAATAAAGTGGACCAAGAATAGACCCCTGCTGCACCCCACAGGAATGGTCAAAAATTGAAGATTGGGTATTGTCAGCTGGCACTGAAAATTTCCGATTAGATATATGAGGTAAAAAACATTTTAAAGGTACACCCGATAACCCAACCCAATTTTCCGATCTGTCTAAGAAGATACAGTCATCCACAGTATCAAAAGCTACTGTTAAATCTAGCGAAACTAAGACTGACATGTCCTTCCTGTCAGCAGACACTCACAGGTCATTTAGAATTCTCAAGAGAGTGGACACACTTTGTTTTTGATGAGAACCTGATTGACATATTTCAAACATATTTTCTTCCAGAGCCTGCAGAAATTGATTAGAACCTGCCTTTTCCAGAACCTTTGACAAAAATGGCACTTTTGGTACTGAAATGAGTACAGATGTTGGTATAGACGAATACCTTAATGCATCAGAACACCCAGTAACTCACCTGGGGCTGTGATAGGTCGCCCTGTCAGAAACACAGTGATTGGTTCGCGGCTCACTGGCAAATTGTAGCCTTCTCAGAGACCAGTATCCCCACGATTAACAGATGATATATTGTGCATCCCTGTTAGACAGGCACTTGTACTCTTAGATGATTTTCCAGTCTAATGGTCGTATGTGGTGCAGGGCTGCTGTACCACAGACGGACGGAACATTTGGAGGAGCGACCGTACGTGTGTGAGGAGTGTGGAGCCAAATTCGCAGCCAACTCCTCACTGAAGAACCACATGCGCCTGCACACGGGGGAGAAGCCCTACCAGTGTAAACACTGCGACATGAGCTTCGCTGTGGCCGCCGCGCTGTCCTACCACACTAAGAAGAAGCACGCGGAGGGTATGACCTCATGCTCTACATTTGTTTCTGTAGCGGAAACGTGGTGTCTGGCTGATGTGACCACAGAGGATGTTCTGTAAAATATACATAACTGGTCCCTATAGCTAACCAGAAAGGGGCATTCCGACACAAAACGAGCATTCACTATGTTATTTCTTTCTATTTTACTTGAATCTTTATTTCTTTTAGAGTAACCAAGTAACCAACTCCCCCACACCCCCACATACACACAGAAACAAAGATGGACTGATATAGCAAACCATATGGCTTTGTTACAAAAATGTAGACATTTTAGTACAGTGTTTTTCCACCTCACTTGTGTTTCTAATTATTTATTGAAATGTATATGCCCCTCCTATGCACTTATTTTTGCCCTTTATTTTTGCCCTTCATTAACGATCATGTATGATACTCTTTTGTATGCAGCAAACTTTCCCAGCTATTATGTTATTTCTTAAAAATCTTATTTCTTAAATCACTTCACTCATTTGGGAAAAAAAGAGGGAAAATATGCTTCACATTTCATCTTCTCATTATTTAAAAAACAGTGAAAATTTGTTGTATTCCATCATATAGTATTTTTCTATATGAAAGGTCCTACAGTTTAAAAGAACATGAACATTTATGTGGTTTTACAAGAGGTTTCTGTTTTATATTGTTAAACATCCAGGACCTGGTTGAGAGTTCAGACTTCCATTCCTCACTCCTATAACTCAGTCATTCAGCCTGTTTAGAACTGATTTTAATGGGGCAGAAAATTCTAGTTATCAGTGATATCAGTGTTTATTTTAGATTGTAATTGTATTTAAAATGTTGCATTTAAGGATACTATAATAGTTTTGTGAAACATTTATGACAGATGTGATTGTCAGCTGTCAGTTGTCTCACTATAAACTCAAAGCAGTTAAGAAATTAAGCAGTTTCCTCTGGGATCAATGAAGTTTTCTGATTCTGATTTTGAAACAAAGGATAGAATTTATATATATACTGGAACACTGGGGGAGGGCTGAACCAGAATTCTCTGTTGTTTTTAATTTGTGGTAATTGTTTGGGGGGTTTTTTTGTCTGAATGTTTTAAAATATGAGTCTCATGCTACAGTTTAGGGATAAAATGGGCTTGTTTTTGTTATTAGAACCATGACTACATACTTCACCAGTTCAGCCTGTTAGACTGTGATATAGTTATGCAGAGAGCAGCTCAAACCGGGCTTCCCAGAAAGGATCAGTAATAATGGGCAGAGTGTGAGCAGGATTTTCTCCCATACTAATAAAGCCACAGTTCTGCGGTTCTGGCTGATTGTGATGTCAGCTGGCCTCAAGGTTCAGGTCTGAAATGCGGTTTCCTTTCTGTCCCAGGTAAGATGTACTCGTGCCAGTACTGCTCGTCTACGTTTGCGCAGTCCATCGAGCTCACGCGGCACGTGCGCACACACACTGGCGACAAGCCGTACGTGTGCAGGGAGTGCGGGAAAGGCTTCAAACAAGCCAACGGACTCTCTGTCCACTTGCAGTCCTTCCACAGTGAGTGCACCCAACTACACACATCAGTTTTGGACCACCGTTCCCCATAAACCCAAACACAGCCACAACACCCTTAAACTGATCATTTCTATAGTGAGAACACCACAGCACTTCTTCTCTGTCCAGAGCCTGATTGTCAGCGGTTCTCCCATTGTTTTTTTTTTCTCCTGTTGGACAGACGTTGCAGAACCCCATGACTGTCAGAAGTGTCGGGTGAGCTTCAGTTCGCTGGACGAACTCCGCGAGCACATCCAGGAGGTCCATCCCAAAGAGCTGCACCAGTGTCCTGAATGCAGCCGCATCCTCAGCACCGCCACCCAGCTGGAGAAACACATGAGCACCCACGACGGCAGCAAACCCTACAGCTGCAAGAGCTGCCACAAATCCTACCAGGTCAGACAGCAAGGGGCAGTTTACTGTTAATAATAATAACAATCCTAATAATAATAATAATAATAGTAGTAATAATGATAAGTGAATGGATCTTTGTTCCTAGAAGAAGCACCAAACATGTCATGGCTGATAGACCACTAGTCATAAACTGTTTTCAGAATCAGAAAACTTTATTGATCCTGGAGAATTTCTTATGCCATGACACACAGAGACAATAGAATATAGGACGATAGAAAAATAATATAAACTCAAAATAAAACTCTGTAACTGCGAAGTACATATACTAGATTATATACAGAAAAGCTGTGGTCAGTAAGAGAGGTGGATATAAAAACTATAGATAAATAAAAATACTGCTGAAGTTTACTAGTTAGCACAAATAGTGATTTATAATGAGCCGTAAACGCACATACTAGTGATGTTGCTCATGAGAATACTGTTACAAAAGTAGTGACATAATTGATCTAAGTAGTGCCCTTGTTGAGAAACCTATATTTTTCTTCATTTTTTTAATATGTAAAAGTGGTTAAAGCTCTGTGAACTGTGTGACAGACTCTCTCAGGACTATGGTACCACAATCGGACCACGCACCCGGAAGTGGTCACCGGGGAGGGCAGCAGACCGCTGTCTCTCCTTCTGCGCTGTAAGATCTGTGACAAGGCTTTCTGCAGCAGGAGCAGCCTGTTCAAACACCACATAACGAAACACCCAGGTGAGGAAGGAGCCGTCATTACTGTCTGTAAATCATTTTAACACAGTCATGTGACAGTTTAAATGTTTTTTTTCCTAAAGAAACCTGTTCAGCTGCTGAGGGATCAGACAAGAAGGAAACACAGGCAGGTAAATGTGAGACGTTCATAGTATTTAATAGGGGGCTTCTGTAAAATAAAGAATAAAGTGACTAGCAATTAATGGAAGCTAACTGCCAGCCTGTCTGCTTCTGTTCATAGAAGGTAATATTCCAGTCCAGTTACAGCTTCTCAGAAGATGCCTAACTTCTCCAAGCTGAAGCTCTTTTTACCTTAGTTAGTTCGTGTACTTGCTCATCTTTAGCAGAATCCAATGTATCATATTGCGCAGAAGACCAAAGCGTGGTGGTTTGTACCCGCCTCTAAAGGTTCTCTGACTTTTACTTGCATCACCCTGAACACGAGGCAAAAGAAAACAATGAAGGGAGATCAGCCGCATCTTTCAAAGACTGCTATTAAAATCAGGCTTTTAGCAAATAACAATAAAAGAAAACCTTTTTTTTGTATTTTAGGCTTTTTGGGATATTTGTATTGTATTTTGGGGTTTCTGCAGAACGCTAGTTCTGCTCTGACTCCATTCTCCGCTCATAACACCTACTTTTCTCAAGCCAAACAAATTCTGATTAATAAAAATGATTCCCTCATTTACAACAATATAATTACAGTAAACCCCTGTGAATTCGCAGCTTCAGTTTGCGTCTTTTTTCTTAGAACCGAACTGATAACTGATAATTAATATACATTTTCTAAGTAGAAATAAATGTACTAAGTAGACATTCTTTGGTACTGTCGAGAGAACACAAAGAAAGCGCGTCTTGGGATGGTGAAATACGCCCTGTATTCAGAGGCGGGAGGTTTGAAAGTAGCCAGTCCGAGAGCGTTATTCGTTTCTCCTTGCTGCTGATTGGCTGCTGCCCTGTGACGCATCTCTGGCAGCTGCAGTCCAGAATTCCCGCATCAGAGCAGTTTCTTGCATCTTGAGTTTACCTTTACATTTTCCTTAAGGGAAATGTATTAAGCTGAGTTTAAAATGAAATTAAAGTGTTTTGGGAGCATATCTGGGGGCATATTTAGGGTTTACACCATCAAAATAGGCATTTTTAGGCTTTTTCTTTTTTTTACCATGTCACAAATTCACAATTCGCAGGTGCTCTTGGAACGTAACCCCCGTGAATGTCGGGGGTTTACTGTGTATAACATGTTTAGTGAGATAAATGTGTTAACATTTCTGGTTCAGGGTGACTCTAAAATGTCTTCTATTCATGTCTTACTCCCAGAAGTCCCACTGTGGAGGTGTGTGTATTGTTCGTGCGCGGCGAGCAGTGAGCAGGAGTTGCAGCAGCACGTGTCCAGTGTTCACGTCAGCCAGCGGGGGTCCACCTTCGGCTGCGTCGTCTGCTCTCTGACCTTCCTCTCCGAGCCTGACTTTCAGCACCATTTCCTGACCAGCCATCTCCAAGTCATCCAGGAGGAGGAGCCCTCGCAAATGGTACAAAATCCAGCTTGTGCTGATTTACCTGTAAACGCATCAGAGAAGCAGCTCGGGGAAGCGTGGTTGGCAGCTTACACACCACTAATTCATTATATGGCTGATCTTCAGAGCTTTCCAAAGATAGAAATGTTTGTTAATAATGGCCCCAGTATGTAGGACAGACAAAGTGTTCACAGATACGGAGATGCAGGAGCATAATTTCACCTTTAAAACTGTTTTTGAGGTTAAAGATGTTATCAGTTCCTAACCAGAGAATAATATATAGGTGTAATTAGATAGTGTTATGTTAGAAGTATATTTCATGCTTAAAATTATTTTATTATCTGATTCGTTTGTCCTTAACCGGCGTCTCCGAGCGGGGACGTGCAGTAGCCTGTGCAAGTGGACACAGGGAGAAAATCACCCAGGACAGGTCTCCAGTGAATCTCACACACACACACACACACACACACACACACACACACACACACACACTACCAGTCAAAAGTCTGGACACACCTTCTCATTCAACAATTTCCTGTTTTTATTATTGGCTACATTGTAGATTAATACTGAAAACATCACCTATTGCTCTGATGACAGCTTTGCACACTC
>JBBIGA010051797.1:0-12846 GCA_037576975.1 Alestes dentex
GTATACATATTATTTTGTGGTATATATATATATATATATATATATATATATATATATACACACACACACACCACAAAATACAATATATAGGAGGTCACTGTGTAAAGATCACTCCCAACAATGTAAACCATTGAAAAGTGTTTTAATTATTTAAAATTTTCTACTATGCATTTTGGAACAAAACCCTTGATGTGCTTTTAACAACAGTCAAGACCTGCTCTTCATACCACGGAGGACACTTTGATGAACTTGAAGTGTTGAAGCTAAATAGAAGTATTAGCACAGAGCTTTTTAAAACTGACAAAACATTTTTTCCATACTTAACTGAAAAGAGCAACAAAGTTCAAGCTTCCAAAGACAAGAAGTTCTCCTAAAACAGCGCAGAGATAAATGGGGGAAAGAACAAATCAGCTCTGAAATAAGTCTGTATGTAAATATTACACAGCCTTATTCCCTCCAGTTCATTTACCAGCAGAACCGGATTAAGGCATCTACATTCAGCAGTGCATGTGTTCTGTTGTAACAACTTAACACACTAAAGAGCAGGTTTATATTGAGGAAAGTCATCTGTAGACTTCCAAAAAAACAAAACAAATAAATAAAACTGCATGCACTAAAAATGCATTGCTATGTGCATTTTATCATTTCTTAAAACTTTCAACTGTTTAAAGCACCTTGTGTGTAATAGTTTGGAAATGAAAACTCCATGTTATAGATGAAACCTGCTCCTCATACCAAGGAATACACGCGAATGAATCATCATCATCAAAAAAAGCTTTTTTCACTTCATTTACTGGAATAGCAGGTCAGTCACAGTGACATTATGCCAGTGACATTCTGTGCTCTGCCGTATTACCTTTAATACTTCTAGCCAAAGTCCCAGGCACTATGACGCAAACAGGTTTTTTATGATATCTAAATCTAAAGTTCAAAGGAACAAGACGAAGCACTAGATATGGCGGATCTGGTCATGAGAATAAAATTGGAAAAATGGAATTTAAAAACATTTCTGTGTAAATTACTGTGTGTGTAAGTGGAGAGTGTTGTGTGCAGTATTTGCACAATGATAAATGCTGTTGACCGAGTTAAAGGGCGTAACAGGGTTTTTAAAAGGGACTCGTGTGTTATTGATGGACTGTGAAAGAGTCACAATAACAACTAAAGCGTATTAATCTGCGACTGGTGCCAAACAGCAGAACCCTGCTATAGCTTGGGTGGGTAGGAGGGGCTTGGGAAGTCTAGGTCAATGCTTTTTTTTTTTTTTAAAGTAAAGCGGCGGCTTATAGTCACGCGTGAACAGTGTGAACAGTGTGAATTTCTGCATTTAACCCATTCACCAAGTGAAGCAGGGGGCTGCCACCAACGAGAGGCACCCAGGGCGCAGCGTGCGGGGACGGTACCTTGCTCAAGGGAACCTCAGTGATGACACTAGCAGTGTTGGGATTTGAACCCACAACCTTCTGATTGCAGTTGCAACTCCCTAACCACAAGGCCACCAGCTGCCCATTGTTATTTTTCTATTACAATTAAATGAAATTAAACATTTCTATTTCGTTTACAGCACATCTCAATGTTTAGAATGTTTGATTTTTCTGAGTTTTTCTGAAGTTTTCTGAAGTTAAATATATAAAGAAACCTCTTTCACATATGGTTCGTTAGCACTGTTCTTGAACGCAACACTGAAATAACCAGGATTACACATCGTTGCTATTTAATTAAGTACACAAATTTCATTTACAGCATATTTTCATGGTTAGAACTTTAGACAACCATGTTTCTGAGTGTGAAGAACTTTTCTGAACCGTCATTTAACGTAAATGAGCTGGGAAGAACCCTTAAATATGTAAAGAAACCTCTTTTACACATGGTTCATTAACATTGTACTTGAAGGTGATACTGAAATAAACAGGATTACACAAATGTCATAATACACTGTCTTGACAGGTTATGTCCATTTATTGGTTAACATGAGAGTTCTGTCACCATTAGCTTTAACCTTAATGACAGATGCTACAATATATGCTGTCATGATGGTTTGTCATATGCTAATTTAACGTCATGACATCAAACATTATAGTACCTGTCATGTCAATTACACGTAATTGTAACTTGATACTGTTATACTAAAAAACATATCCTGTCATGAATGCATAGGACATCTGCAATTATATTTTTATGGCATGGTTATGTCATCTCTTAGTAGGAGGGGCAAAGTGCAGTGTTACCTATGTCTTTTTAAGGAGACCAGTAGTCTGGCATCACTCAAAGAATCGTTTGTGACACCTGAATGTAAAGTATGGATGTTCTCTACAGACCACAGTTTCTTTTCAGTCAAGTTCAAATTGCTGTTTTCAGTACCATCAGTTTCATCCATGATTAAAGCAGTTCCAGCAGCTTAGAGTAAAGCAATGCTTAACAACTGGTGTGTTGTGGAAAGATACACATATGGTGCAAAAAAACAGCAAACAAATTGCTGCAATCAGATTTAAGAGTACATCAGAAGTAATTATTAAAATCTTCTAATATTAAATCAATGAGCAATGAGTAAGAAATATTAATATAAAACTAGAATGTGTTCTTCATATTGCATGCAATAACAGCATCTTCCACTAATTAAAATACAATTTAAAATAAGCAGATTTCTATTTTGCAACAGCTTATTCACAATAGTCTTTTTTTTTTAGATGAAACATGTCAAATCATGTTTTTCTAACGTTTCCAGAGGCATCAATCTTCTAAAAGTTGACCAATTTACAAACTCTGTGAAAATGCACTTTGTTTAAGGATCTATAATCAGAGTAAGTCATCTGAATCACAACACATGAATACTGATGCAGCATAAAATAAACCAGCAAGCAGCAGCAAAAAGCAGGAGGCGAAGTGAAGATTAAACAGATCTGATCTAACTAAAGTCACACACAGGACAACAGTTCCAGGGGAGTCTCTACAGGTCACATGCTGTTTTGCTGCATGAAGGAGATACGAAAAACAGCTGCTTTTCTCATCTCTCTCTCTCTCTCTCTCTCTCTCACACACACACACACACACACACACCCCCCTAATCCTGTTTTTGAGGACAAGTCTTTTCCAGCCTTCCATGTACACATTGGTAGGAAAGGTGCAATATATTACAAGTGCAATGTATTTTATATATTATTATAAACACCACTCACACATTATATCGTACCATCATTTCCCTTATGGTATTACAGCTGAGAAGACAAGCACACCCTGACCCTGGTGCTAGTCCTGAGCGAGTACCAAAACTCACAACACTGGAACCTTCGATATTGGACTGATGGTCAATGGAAAACTACACAGTGCCAGTATTCTGATGCCAAAGGTTCTGCTCCTTCTTGCCATGGAAAAGTACAAGTGAAATCTGTCCTCCCTCTCTCCCATCTATCTATCTATCTATCCCTCTCTCTCTTTCTCTCTCTCGCAAGAAAATCTGTCTACAGTAAAGCAACTCATTCTTCAACCTGCCAGACTTTACACAAAGCACTGTGTGGTTTAGTGTTTCCTCTGATCTATAGAACCTGTCTCACGTAACCCACAACAGTCTGGTTGCTTCAGTTTTATTTATAAGGCTCTTCAAAGTACTGTCAAAGAAGCTTCTCAGCAATGCAGGAACAACACTTTTCATTCCTTCTCAAATGCATGAAATAGTATAATTTCAGATATTACATTTTGTGGGCATTTTGGACATTAGAATAATTAGAACCACAGTAAAAGGCAACAAGAATGCTTCTTAAAAGTGAAGAATTCGAGAACACAATGAATCTTAATGACGCCTCCAGTCTTGGCATAGCAAGTTCATCATCACCTGATTAAATTTAATGAAGGATTAAATTAGATAAACTAAGTTTTGAATGGTAACTGTTAATACTGGACTTCTTTGAGAAGATAATCATATACACTACCAGTCAAAAGTTTTAGAACATGTTTTCTGTTTTTTTGTATTGAAATTCAAGTGGTTCAATGTCTCATTGTTCGTTCTGCAGAAAGTTCTTCCCAACTATGTTGCAGAAGTTCCCATGTGTGCGGGACTTATAGGTTGCTTTGCTTTCACTCTTCTGTCCAGTTCATCCTAAAGCAGTTAGATGGGGTTTAAGCCTGGAGACTTCTGGCCACTCCATGTTTTCCAGCTTCCCATCTTGTTCTTTTTTCTAATGTAGTTCTGGCAGAGCTTGGACTTATCTTTTGAGACACTATCTTGCTGTAGGACGACCCCGACCAACTAGGCACATACCAGAGGATACTGCATGGCGCTACAGAATTATTTCCCACTTCTGGGTAACCTTTCCATTTTTAAACCTCTCGCAGTTCAGCACTGTCCTTTGTACCATTTCATGCTATTCACTGGACTTGAACTGTTTGAATTTCAATTAAAAAAAAAGCTTGAAACGCTGGGGTGTTCTAATACTTTTGACCGGTAGTGTACATAAACTCACAACATACTGAGATGTTTATTAGTATGTTTACTTGTAGAAATCTAAACAAAGAAAATGAGAGCTTATTGCCCAGATAAGTAGCTTCTTTCAGTACTGTATATATGTATATAAATATATATGCAATAGAAAATCCTCAGCCTTTAGACCTACCACAGTACATGCAGAATGTGCATTTTGACAATTTTATTTGGCTTTTTGTTTTTGCTTTTTGTTTTTTTACATTTGCGGCATTTAGCAGACGCTTTTATCCAAAGCGACTTCCATTCCCTAACTACAGGGGGGCAGTCTTCCTGGAGCAACTTGGGATTAAGGGTCTTGCTCAGGAACCCAGTGGTGATATGCTGATGGTAGGTTTCAGACCCATGAGCTCTTTGTCCAGAGGCAAGTATCCGACCCACTAGACCTCTACCACCTGTTTTTTGCAGTGCGTGGAAAAAATAGGCTCCTCCCTTAAATTCCGATTGCACCTGTAAACATGAGTACTGAAAGAAAGACATTCTGTCTGGCTCACATTCCACCTGATTCACATTCTACCTGACTGCAAGAGTTAGCAGATATGATGTAGATGGGACAAGTTACAATTGTATTCCGGTCATACAGCAAAGATAAGACTGATGATGCAGTCAGTCAAAGATCTGGTGGATTATTGATTGTGCTGCTCATACAGGATGTCAGATACCACAACATTTTATGTCCAAATGAATGTAATCAAATTCAAGACGCCATTCCACCAAACTCGAACACAGCTGAACAAACAAAAGTTTGATCAACACTGGGGTCAAATTAAAGGTTTTGTTAAAGTGAAAATATGTATATACTCTCTATTTATATTCTCAACATTGTTCTGAAAATTTGGGTGAACAATTTCTGGTTATTACTTTGGAAAATGTGGCAGGTTTTGGCCTAGTGGTTAGGGAGTTGCCCCTGCAATCAGAAAGTCGTGGGTTCAAATACCAAGACTGCCAGTGACACCTGAGGTGAGCGAGGTACCGGTGCTGTGTTCCTAGCTGCCCGCTGCTTCACTTGGTGAATGGGTTAAATGGGTTAAATGCAGAGGAAGAATTTTGTGCTGCTCACATTGTGTGCTGTGGTGTGCTGACGTATGACAAAATGGTCACTTTTAATTTTTAAAAAATATAGATCAATTTGCCATAAGTTTTGCACAGGCCACATTTTATGGCTTCTCATTTCTGACATCATTTCTGGATGTGTCCTTATATTGACTTAATTAACAAATCATGGCATTTGAACAGTGGCGCTCAAACTTTTGCACACAGCCATGAGCTTGTACACAATCCCAGAATGAAACAGTTTACAAGTTGTCCCCATCATAACCTAATAAGTATGACATCATGGACTGACTGCACCCTGAGGCTCGCGTTACATACACGTACACCCTAGATCATGCATTCTTCACCCACTGTAACAAAGTCTCTTTCTGTCAAAACACAGCAAAGATGGAACCTGCCTCCAAGCAAGAGAAAAACAAATGTTTCCACTACACCCCATGGCTCTGAAATAACACATTAAATCATAAGATGTTCTTCACAGCCGTTCAAGGGAAAACAAAAAAATAAACAAATATACGATGCACCCTACGGTGTGCACTGTGCTGTAGAGGAAAACCAAAATCCCGCAGCTCTTTCAACACAGAGAATGTAAATCATAAATGAAAAAAGTAATCAAAAGAGAGACAGCCTTGTCATCCACATGGGTAGTTACAGCAAGCGACGTCCAATCGGCGACTTATTATAAACAGATGTGTTCGTTTTCTTGTTTCTAAGGCGCTGACACTTGTTTAGATAACATAAAGGCCCCATAATTTCATATGTGATCACAGTAACATTTATTGAAGTTTCTGGCTTGAAATTAAAGTCAAGCTGTTTTTATGTGAGATTTTCAAGTGAATATATCAAGTGAAAAATGTCATTTCTTTCAGAAAAGCAAGGAAGAGGTTCAAAAGTTAACGATGCAGTGTTCTCAACCATTTTTATGGTGTATGACATCAGAGAAATGTAATAAATGATCTTTCTTTCATCATTCAGTGAAGCACATGGAAACATGCATGATGCTATTATACTGCAAACAGTCTTAGATGTTGACTGTCAGATTGAAGCAGTGTGGTTAACTAAAACTAAAGTTCAGTTTCGTAATAACGGATTAGCGAGGTGAATCAAGAAAAAAAGAAAGACAGAAAGAAAGATGCCACTGAGCATTTTGAAGGTTCCAAGGAAAAGTCTTTTTAAGAGAAAATAATATAACTCTTCTTCTTTCAGGCCACCATGGGCTCTGATCATGATTTCGACCATGAAGACCCTTACTATGACCATTACAATCACAGTTCCAACCACAGCTACTATGAAGAGGTGGACTATGGAGACTACCATACAGTGTGTGATAAACAGGAAGTTCGCTCCTTCGCTGGTATCTTCCTCCCCGTGGTGTATGCCTTAGCACTTGTAGTGGGCTTGGCAGGGAACTCCATGGTGATTTTTGTCTACCTGTCACGGAAGCGCTTGAGAACCTTGACGGACGTCTTCATCCTCAACCTGGCCTTCGCTGACCTCCTCCTTTTATTGACCCTGCCTTTCTGGGCAGCGGATGCTGTCAATGGCTGGGAGATCGGCGTGGCTGCCTGTAAACTGACCTCGGCCCTCTACACCACCAACTTCAGTTGCAGCATGCTGTTGCTAGCCTGCATTAGCATGGACCGCTACCAGGCGCTGACCCAAGGCTCCACTAGCAGCCATGGTCCATCAGCAAATACCCAACGCCGGAAGAGGTTGATATGGTGTCTCCTAGTCTGGGTAACTGCCTGCATCTTTGGTTTGCCGGATATGGTGTTTGCTACGGTGAAGCACCACCATGGCGGGCGTAAGGCTTGCAGGGCCGTGTACCCTACTGACATGGCTCGACCTGCTAAAGCCACCCTGGAGATTCTGGAGGTGTCTTTGAGCTTCCTACTGCCATTCCTGGTGATGATGATCTGTTACTGCAGGGTGGGTAGGGCCCTGAGCCAGGCGGCAACATCCGGGGTGAGAGGAGGAAGGCGGTGGAAGGCCTTTCGTGTGCTGATCGCCGTAGTTGGGGTGTTTCTCCTGACTCAGCTGCCTTATAACGTGGTGAAGCTCGTGCGGGCTATGGACGTCATCTATGCCATTGTGACGGACTGCGATGTAAGCAAAGGACTAGACCGGGCCACTCAGGTGACCGAGAGCCTTGCCCTCACACACTGCTGCCTGAACCCCATGCTATACATCTTTATCGGCTCATCCTTCAAAGAGCATGTGCTGAAGATCGCCAAGCACTGTGGGCAGACTGGAAGACGCTACAGGCAGGGAACCGAACAGCCCACAGTGGAAATCTCGCTCAAACAACGCTCGCAAAATAACACACACTCGGAGTCAGAGGATGAGGACACTGGTACTTTCACCATCTAACACACAGACCTACTGATAACCAGGGACTAAAGCTTGCACTGTGTCAAATTTGTTCATTTGTTTCATAAGAAGCAGTCATTTCTTAAACTTTGGGCTTATTATTCAGTTATTAAACTTTTATGTTCCTTTGTATGTCTAATCAAGGGTTAGTCTTCAATAACTACATGAAAAGCTAAATAACTGCATTGTTACCATTATCATCGTTGTTTTGTTGTCTTTATCGCTGTTATTATTATTGTTGTTGTAATACTAATAGTAATTACAACAACAACAGCAACATGATAGGGGTAAGTCAGGACTAATGAGACTGTGGAGTTATATATTATTCCGTTTACACATATAAATTTTTCAGTACCTGATGGAACTCATATGTAATTATGTAGTTTTGAACATGAGGTTTTTAAGAGCCCTGACACCAAAGAAAAGGGAGTTAAATCTCATTATAGTAAGAAATCAAGTATGATCATTTGTTGTCTGGTAATATTTAATCAAATTACAAAATGTTTTACCACATATACTTGTGATGAATGTGCAGGTATCTAAGACACTCAACTTTTTAAGTTGTATTTTTGTAATATTTTAATATATACATGTATATTAAAGCAATCTGTATCAAAGAAATGTGTTTTTTTTTTACGCCAAGTGAAAGAGGTTCGAAGCCAAAACAAGTCCAAGGCCAGAAGTAGTGAAGTCCAAGTCAAGCACAAGTCCAGATGAGATAGCAGATATGACATTTTGCTCTTTTATAACATCTAATGATCAAATATCAAGTGCTGTGTAACAACACTATAGGATCAATTGAGAGTATTTTATTTACTTGTGATTGAGTCATTTCATTTGATTCACCTGACTTGTCGACACTGTGTCTGTGGCCAACATGATGACATGGATGCATCTCTAAGATGAGTTTTGGCAGGTATGAAATTGATTACCAGGTGACCGATTTCAAAACCTAGATTTTTCAATAATTAAAGCAATGACCTTTGCTGAACAAGTTCCTGTAATCAATATTATTTTTTCTCAACCACTGTAATTGTTTTCTTTTTGTTGAAGGGGTGGAGGGTACTACTATTGGAAACAGTTCTGTAAGGTGTCACACACAACTTGGATTTGGTAAACAACCAGTGCTCAGTCATTGAGTCTCTGCCCATCATCAACTCTATTGAGACTACCAGGTTCCGTGAGTACTCCGGGTCTTTTCTTGGTTCACTGTGTTGTGTGTATGTGAACGTTATTAGAGCATTCTCTGAGCAAAGTAGCATGGTGTACCAGCTCTCTCGTGTACAATCCGCGCTTGGGTTAATCCACCACGCAACACTGGGCAAACAGTTCCGCCAGATCGTATGATATGAGGTATCAGGACCAATAATATGGCAAAACAAATGGCCAAGTCAGAGACGAGTCAGAGTCTAAATACCAGCAAGCTCAAGACCAGTCCGAGATTACAGTCCAGGCTCAAATACTACAGCTTTGTCTTAAAGTGCCATTCTTTAACTATATTATATGAATTTGGATACGTCACCCATCATACTCACACAAAAACACACACAAACTTCATGTGCAAAAAAGGACATTGGCATCTGATTCTAATGTATTATATGGCTTTGAGGGAAAATCAGTGAAGTTCCCATAGCTGCACAGACAGCATAAATTGAGTGAACATGACTTCCTCTCTGAGCAATAAAACTAATGAGCCATAATTCTTGCTTACTTGAAAGTAAACACAAAAAAGGCCATTATGCTTTCTATTCTACTAAAGCGAATTCATGTTGATTTCTTGCATCTTTAGACATAATGAGCTGAATTCCTGTTCTATGCCTCCTCCAATAATTTAGCAAAGTCTTTATGATGATTCCCTATTAATCGAACTGTTCCAGAGGGCTAGCATCTGAGACCCAACTCAAATCAGTCAATCCTGACACACTGCACTGTTGGCGCCCAGGATATGGTTTCATCCCGACCATCAGCCTCAGTGTCAGCCCTCAGTTTGGAATACGTTTCAGGTGCCTTCAGCCTCGGATATTTATGTATCCATCCCTGTTCCTATCCCTGTCCCAAAATGGTTTTCGTCTCTGCCCCTGTTCTCAAACTTTGGGCCATTCCTGTCCTGATCACTATATCCATCATTGTACTAGGGCTGGGAGATATTTTGAGTTTTTAAAATATATCACTATATTTTCATATGAGATATAGGATTACACAATATAATTTATATCCACCTGTCTGTCATACAACTTCGCAGTCCCGCCTCACTACCCCAGTTTGGGAACAATGTGCCCCGCCCCCCAAAACATGCAGTGAGTGACAACATGGAGGCATGTCTGACTGAGCTGCTGAAGAGGAGCTTGTGGTAAATATGAAAAATAATGGCTCTGTCGAACAGGGTAGTAAGGTATCAGTTGCCCAGTCGAAATTAATTTGCGAAAGAAGTACTGCCAAAAATGTATACCGATGTGAGAGAAAGCCTCACACTCCCTCTGGCAAAAGTGTCTCACTTTGTGCTAACTACTGACATGTAGTCTAGCTACAGGACCTGCGAGCCATACATGACCGTGACAATACATTTCATGGAAGACTGGGACATGAAAAGTGCCTGTCTGCAAACCAGCTACTTTCCCAAAGACCACACCGGGGAGCATATAGCCGAGGCCCTCCAGGATGTCCTCAGAGGCTGGAAGCTCGACCCGACGGGACTGGTTGCTATGCAACCAACAACGAGTGGCTGAGGATGCAGTGTTTTTGGCACAGATTTCATCTGGCTATTGGTTAGTGCAATTTTGATAAAACTGATTTTAAATAATAAAAAAAGTTGCCAGGTAGTAGATTCAGTAGAAACTTTGTTTACAGCAAGAAACACACAGGGTAATTATGCCTGTTGACCACAACACAATATATTTTAAATGTGTATATATATTTCAGGCCTATACAGCTATCATTTCTGAAATCTAAACTTTGTTCCATAGACTATCAGGGCTTATGGAGTGTGTGCATTTATTGTGCATATACTGTTAAACAGATCTGTGCTATGCCTGTTTAACACTAGTCTCCTGGCACCTGAAGAGGGGGATACTGAGCTCTGTAAACACATCAAGACCAGCATTGTGGATTACCCCAACAATAAACATGCAGACCCACCCACCAGTGACCTGTTGGACATTACTTCTTCTGTGGATCCACGGTTCAGGGCCAAAAACATCCAGAGTGAGAAAATGGATGCACTGAAACATAAAGTCATCTTGGAAGCAGAGTCTCTGCTCAGTGATCAGGACAGATGTCTGTCCGAGTTGCCTGACGTAACTGTGCCTGAGCCGGCAGATCGGGGAGAATTGGCGGTGGCAGTGCCACCCACAGCTAAAAAGAAGAAATCGCTGGCAAGCTTCTTTAAGCACAGCACAGCCACCAGCACCACCTTCACGCAGAGGGAGAAAATAGAAAATGAACTTTCAAACTGCAATCAGTTTGTATAAAGAGTGATGCTGACCCTCTTCAAATGGTGGAAGGTACATAAAGTTGCCTATCCAGCACTGAGCGGCCTAGCCAAGAAGTACCTTTGTGTGCAGGCCACCAGTTCCCCCTCTGAAAGGGTTTTCAGTTGCAGTAGGAACATTGTAACCTGCCACAGAGCATCCCTGAAGCCTGACACTGTTGCTAGGCTAGTTTTCCTGGCACAAAATCTGTGAGTTGTCCTAGCTTGTTATTTATGTTCTCAATACTTGACTTGTTATTTGAGATTTGCACAGGATACACTGACCAGGAGTTTTGTCAGTTTTGTTGTTTGTATAGGTTATTGTAAAAGAGGAAGCACTTTGACACTTGTTATTTTTGCTCTGTATCAGTTATATTTACATTTTATTTTTTAATCAGAGAGCATTTTTCGTTATTATATATTTGTTTGTTTTTAATAAAAGTGCCCCGTGACAGTTGGTATATATTGTATATCGCCATTTACCAAAAAATATCGAGATATGATTTTTGGTCCATATCGCCCAGGCCCACAGTGTACCCATCGCAATGATTGTCCCTGTAGTCATTCCACAGTCTTCTGTCCAGCCTCAGTTACCTCAGTTCAGCCCACAGTCTTGTTTCGCTCAGTTTAAACCCCGATCCTGTTTCCCTCAGTCTAATCCCTGATCACTCAGTCTAATCTTGGATCTCTCTCCCTACTGTTGGATTTCTAGTATCTTTCCCCTCAATTTGGTCTTCAATCTCCTGTTTAGTTTGATCCTCAGTTTGTGTTTTGTTAATATAAACCCTCATTGTGTTACCCTGTTGTCGTTCAGTCGACCCTTGAACTTTCTCTTGCTCCAGACCCAGTTTATTTGTTTGTTTCACTAAAATTGAAATGCGTCACAGCCCTGGAGATCTGTGTGTCTTTTTGACTAGGCTTAACCAGAATGAAATTGCTGTCAAATTAAACTACAGGTTAAATGAAAAAACAATAAATGTGCACATAGTTAAATACAGTCACTCTTACATTTGGAATGCACTGGCATGAATATAAATGTTGTCTGAATGACATATAACAAGATTTCCAACTGTTTGCATCTTGCAGCCAAACATGCTGACCAATAAACTAAAGTATCTGGAGACTACAAGAAAATACAACCAACTGCAACAAATCAAAATTGAAATATATATATAGTGCTGCGCAAACCACCGCGGCGAGCGCAGCGGTCCAATCCAGCACAGAAGAGGCGAGACCCTTCGAGCACACCTGTGTTTTTGAAAAGGCAAGAAAGTTTTCCAGTGTTTACAGTTAATATATGGGCTGCCAGGCTTTGTTTTAAATACACTATTTTGTTAGAGGCCTACAGAGAATGTTATAACTTTCAACAGTTTTTAAAGCACTTGTTCTGAATGCACTTTGTTCATGCTCTTCATTCAGAATATTAAAATGCACTTGAATTCACTAGTTCTATGAGAGAAGATATTTAATTGTATAATATTTCAGC
>JBBIGA010051808.1:0-12845 GCA_037576975.1 Alestes dentex
AGGAGCTGCTGATGGAGTTTCACAATCCAAACAACGGCTGGAGGAACCGAGGAGGAATCTGGAACCGAACCTGTGTTACCCTCACCAGCTCACACAATATCAACTACTTTTTACAAACCAAACAAATCCTTATACTTTTTACTGCTTTCTTGTTTGTTTGCATTTATTCAAATGTCAACTTTTCTGCAGAAAGACACATTAATGATCACACACTGAGAAAAATGGCTTTAAACTATTTACATAGGTGCCCATGACCTTAGCACAGTTCTGTAATACTGTAACATGTCATCCATTGGATAAAATTTGTTCGTTCTCTCATTGAGTGAGGGGTGAGGCTAGCGTAACTTTATGGGCCACACTTTATGGGCCAGCAAACTTTAGACACCAAATGCGTAGAAAGTTGCATAAATTGAAATTTTTTGTTGAGTTCATCGACCCAAGAAGCCTGCTTTGGCTGTAGAACCCCTTTCGGCTTGCGTAAAAATAAACAAACAAAAATGTTAATGAATAAAAATAACTTTGCGTTTATTTAGGCCAACCTTTGATCAAGTTGAGTTTTCACTGAAGAAAAACAGCATCTCATCGAGCGAGGGGTCTTTTTAAAACTCAGTTGCTTGTTGCAGCCGGGCTGGAATAATTCAGCACCGTGTCTTCAGTATAAAAAAAAAGATCATATGTTACTGTGATAGTTTGAGCATTGCAAGATCAGTACCTCATTAAAATTTTGCGCAAGAGAAGCTAAAGCTACTGTGAGGCTGTGCGTTACTATGTAAGCACAATATCTGAGACTATTTAAGATTACAGTGTCCAATTTACTGGCGTAACTATGATCTTACGGGACCCAGTGTATACAATTTCTCCCCTGTTTATTCATCATACATTTGTCTCAACCAAGCCGATGTATTTTTAGAGGTACACATGGGTGTAAAGTTACATAAGTAGTAAAAGACTCAGTTAGAGCCACTGGGTGGTGTGGTCATGAGTCCTCTTAGCTATGGACCACAGGACCCCCAACTGCCCCACACTGATCCACTACTGGTTTATTTTCCAAGCTTTCAAATAATTTTGCTGTAAATCACCTTATGAGGAATGCCGTGAAAACATTGCAATTACAGGTGTGACGAAGTCACGCAATTTAAGAGCCATTATGAGAGGAGAAGATAAACTGGTTAAAACTGAGGGAGATGCTGTAGCTCGTGGAGCACAGTGTGGTAGTTTTATTGCAGAAGATTTGGTCCTTTAATAAAAAGAGTCAATCACATGGTTGGGTAGCAGGAGGTCCACTCATGAAGAGTAGAATGTGTCACTTGACAAACACATTTTTGCATGTTTCATGAGCTATATATTTGGTTTGGAAGTCTCTCGCCATTCAAGAAGACACCAGCCTGGTTTTGTGTAACTGTAAATAATTGCTTGTGGGCATGGCTAAGATTGCTGCTGAGAGAACAGACTTTCCCATAAGGACTTTGGCAGCCTGCACAATACTAATTAAAAGCTGGAGGTAAAAAGCTTCCATTGCTTTTTAGCTACGTTAGCCTCGCAGTTCCAGTGCAAAACTAAAGAGGCAGATATCAAACGTGTGTTGGCTTGAGCTATTACACTAAATACATTGTACTGTAAACATCGCTATGCCAAAGGAACAGTTTGTCATTTCTGCTAAAGCGTTTCCTAACTTAGTCTCATCAAAACACCCTTATGATAGAAGCCAGTGCTTCAGAATGTGCCCATTGACTTCTGATATATGTGTGATCAAGCCAACAGTACAAGTAAGTGTAGCAACATGTTGATTACTTTTACAGACAGATTACATTGAAATTTGGTGGAATGGCTCATAATTTTCCCTAAATTTAAAGCCCTTTAAATGACTTATATTTAAGTTTCTTAGTGAGTTCAATGTGGAGTTTCACAATTTTGTTGTACAGTTTTCCACCAAACTGCAGGTTTACTGAATCCGTATCATCTACAGTTAAACCAGTACACCAGTTAAGCAATACTATCTAGTTACATTGACCATAGTTTTGCCAGTTATGAGTGATGCATCCCAGGATTTGAATTTGTGTTTTCCTTATAATAGGAAAAGCACAGCAAGGCCCTTTTCCAAAACTAGAGAATAAACAGCAGTGTTTTGGGCGCCTGAACAGACATTCCCTGTTTTACTGTATAACAATATTACAGGCTAGTGAATTTCTGTCAGAAGAGACAAAACATTTAAAATGAAGATAAACCCAAACGACTATTTTTTTTAGTGGACAGAATAAAAAATTAAGCTCAATATGTGCAAAATCAGAGAGCACGAACAAAAGCCAAAGCCATAAAACATTAAAGTGCTAAAGTATTGATAGTGCTATACACAAAATATTTAAGTGCGACAAACTGAGGAACTCACAATTATATCCATCAGTAAAGCAGCATCTAGATCTATAAGAACACAGCATTACAGTCTAAAACATAAACTTACATAAGCTGATATGATCAGAATTTTCAGCGTCTTAACTGGTATCAGATATAAAATCTTCATACCAGTTGAGCCTAATATCTTCTCAGCAGCACCACATGGGCTGTCAGGGCAAACTCTGGTTTTAATAACTTGTATATATAAATATAGTACATGTAAATTTTGTAGGAGGAGATGAAAGAGTTTTTGTGGTCTGTGTTTAGATGTTTCCCTAAAGCCCTAAGTGTGTTCTGCTACATCCGCACAATCCAAGTATTGCATTGAAAATCTCTCTGGATCAACACAAAATACCTACTTACTGAAAAAGTCAGTATGCGAGACTCTTGGCCACTTGGATGCATTTACCTTTTATCTATCTTTTTGCAGATTTCCAATGAAAGTATGATGATTCTATTAGATAAAAATCAAACAAAAACTACAGACAAGTGCTTTCTACATCCATATAGTTAGACATAGATCACTTCTTATGATAACTGTTGGGGAAAAAGAGGTACAGTCTAACATGATTTTCCATCCAGCTATTATCTGAATTATTTGATTATCGTTAATATTTTTGAACTACACATTCTGCTGACCTCGATAAAAATCCAGAATCCATCTCTTGAAACGTCTGAAAAAACTTTGGCTGTCTTCTCCATGACGCCATATCAGGAACTTGTACATTCAGACAGCTGTCCTTTCCCTCACACCAATCACATTACAATTTAAATTTCATCTGGCCTGCACCTCAAGGGCACTTGAAGGCCACAGTGGATGAAGCGAAAGAGCGGCCGTTTCCTCACAAAAGGAGAACACTCCGACAGAAAAAAGTCCTCCATGCTGCAGATCACTCTTAAATCAATTACATGCATTGTTTGTTCCTCCAGAAAATCGATGTGCTGAGAGTTTTCATCACTTGCGCAGGAACACGGCCATGGCCGAGAATTGCCTGGCAGGGTGAGGGAGAGAGACTCGGCCTTTATCGCTGCGAAACCGTCTCGATTAATGATAGCGTGACTCCAGCTTTATTTTTTCCCCTTTGGGTTTAATTGCTTCATAAGATGTCCCTGAAACATGCGGCAAAGGAAACATAATCTCTCACAAACACTCCTGCATCACATTACAAATTTTTTTCATTATTTCAAACTCAAGCATGAATGGGCATCTTGCTCAGACTCTTTCTTGCAGTTATGAAGAATAATGTCACTTCAAGAAGATGGTGATGATGATGATGATGATGATGATGATGATGATAGTGGTCTTGGTGATGACGATGATCATGATCATGGTGATGTCAGTGAGGATGAAAAAAATTCTCGAAGGTCATGATGGTGCTATTGATAGTGATGATAATGATGTCATGATGATGGTGATGATGATGATTGTGCTCTTGGTGATGATGGTGTTCATGGTGATGATGATGATGATAGTGCTCTTGGTGATGATTGTGGTGATGATGATGATGATAGTGCTCTTGGTGATGATGATCATGGTGATGATGGTGATGATGATAGTGGTCTTGGTGATGATGATCATGGTGATGTCAGTGAGGTGGTGAGGTGATAAAGATTGTTGATGATTATGATGGTGCTATTGATAGTGATGATAATGATGTCATGATGATGATGAAGAAGATGATAGTGGTCTTGGTGATGATGATGATCATGGTGATGATAATGGTGATGTCAGTGAGGATGATAAAGATTGTTGATGGTTATGATGTTGCTATTGATGGCGATGATGATGATAGCTGATGACACTGATTGTAATGGAAGTGGTGATGAGGATGTTGATGATGATGTCAATGGTGACTATAGATTGTTGGTGGTTGTAATGGTGCTATTGATAGTAATGAGTGTTGATGATGATGATGATGATGATGCTGACAGTAATGGAGATGCTGACAGTAATGGAGATGGGGATGGTTATGACTGTTGTTGATTGTAGTAATGACAGATAGTGATGGTACTGAGGATAGTGATGATGTTGATGATGTGAATGATGATGACGATTATTGATGATTATGATGGTGCCATTAATAGTGGTGATGTTTTTGATATTGATGTCAGTGGCTATGATGATGATAATGATGATGATGTTATTTGTGATGCTGATGCTGTGGCTGTTGACAACATTATTGATGACACTGAGGATGAAAATGACCATGGTGATGATGATGATTGTGATGGTGATGAGGAAGATGAATTCTCAGCAAAAGTCTCAGTGAAAGTTGGGAACATTGAATCTTGAGAGACGTTTGTGGCTTCTGTACACTTGAGTGTCAGGGTTAGGGCCACTAGTTACTTCATAATTTCATTCATGTACATGTCTTTCCACTTTTTTTTCATTGGGTAGGGAGATAAACTCTACTATAGAAACAAGTTTAAACAAGTTTAAAGATCTTTTCTTGCTCATTCACACAATTTCGGGAAATCGATTATCTTTTCTTTACAACTTCGTGGTTTTTAACATTTTGTTGTGGTTTCATAATATCTTATATTAATATCTTAGTATATTTTTCTAGTCATTGATAAGATTTCAAGCATAAAAATTCCAGCTTAATGCTTTTTACAATCCACAGTTAATGCTTTTTGGAATCGGTCTATTTATTTTTCCTCTCAGAGAGAGTGCTACAGTGTGCGGTGCTGTGAGTGTCTGAAACTCCTGTTTGTCTTTGTTGTAGTTTGTGCCCTGTCTGACTCTGCGATGTGCTGCTGTCATTAACAGGGTATGATGTATCTGGAAGAGCGGAGGCTTGTGCACAGGGACCTGGCAGCCAGGAACGTCCTGGTGAAGTCACCCAACCACATCAAGATCACAGACTTTGGCCTGGCGCGGCTGCTGGATGGAGATGAGAAAGAGTACAACGCGGACGGGGGGAAGGTCAGTGTCCCTCGGCCGGGGTTCTGCCCGGCAGTTGGTGCGTGGGTTGCCAGTTTGGCGCTGATTCGAACTGGGAGCTCGCAGGTGTGCTCTCAGCATCTGACGGATAATAAACAAGTTAATCTGATACTGTTTTGAAGTAATGGAGAGATGTGGTGCACTTAATATTCATATGTAGATGGTTTTGGTTTTGGAGCACAGGCTGCTGTGACAGGCTAATTTACTGCAGAGTTTCCTGAGCGTGCTTCATAATCAGCTCGTAAATTAGCTGTCCCACAAGAACACTCTTATTACTAGTCATATTCTCTCTCTCTCTCTCTCTCTCTCTCTCTCTCTCTCTTTCTCTCTCTCTCTCTCTCTCTCTCTCTCTTTCTGTTTCTCTCTCTCTCTCCATCTCTCTCTCTCTTTCTGTATGCCTCTTGCTTTCTCTCTCTCAATCTGTAGCGCTCTCTCTGTTTCTTTCTCTCTCTCTCTTTATCTCTCAGTATCTCTGTCTCAGTCTCTCTCTTTCTTTATCTCTCTCTTTCTCTCTCTCTCTCTTTTTCTCTCCTTCTCTCTCATTATCTCTCTCACTGTCTCTCACTCCCCCTCTCTCCTTCTTTTTCCTACTCTCCCTTTCTCTCTCTCCATTTTTCTCTCTCTCTTTCACACTCATTATCTCTCACTCATGTTCTCTTTCTGTCTTGCTCTGTCTCCCTGCCTCTTTTTCCCTCTTCCTCTCTCCACCCCCCCCCCCTCAGAACTTTCAGAATCCTTCCTTGCAAACGTCTCTTCAACCCCAGCAATTATTTGAATTATAGAGAAGCTCCTCTTATTTTTTGTTTACTTAAGCGGATTTTAGAAGGAAGGAGTGTGCGCATCTCATTTTAAGCAAAAAAATGAATCTACCCAGAGCTGTATGTGGACATAAAAATGAAAAGCTAAACGCACAGATAAATCTCTAAATGGACAGAATAATGTAGATGTAGATATGGTCATTTTCAGCAGTGGTTTTTATCACCCCCCAGTGGGCCATGATGGTACTGCTAAAGGGCAATAGGCCATTGGTTTTTAACTGCACAAATTTATTGTAATATGCATGCATTTACACAAACATACCTTTTAAAAATATGATAAATATCACATATAAATATTTCATGATGCTTTGCAAACATAAACCATAATTAGGCCAAACTTGTTGCCTGGTCTGGCCAGTGACCCAACTGACCCAGCTAGCAATCATGTTTGTATTTTTTAAGTCAAGCCAAGTAGATTTATTGTCATTTCTGCCGTATACACAGTACACAGTGAAACCACGTTCCTCTAGGACCATGGAGCAACACCAACAACAAAGTCAGACAGAGCATGTGCAGTATATACTAAATAATGGGTGTCTACAGAGGCAGCTGTGGTGTAACTTGTTTTTCAGTTCAAGGCATTGTAAAATTGTTTCAGTAATAATGAAGTGTTCCATTATCGACAAATGGCGAGAAACAGAAAATGTCTTTTGGTGTTTATTACATTACGTGATTATATACACTACAAAACCAAACGCCTTAATTTTTCCCCTTAAAATTACCTTAATTTTGCCCTTAATTTCCCATAGAGGAAATTAAGAAAAATTAAGGGAAAAATGCACAGATTAAGGCTGATTAAGGGGTAAAATTACTGAATTTCCCCCTTACTTTTTCAAATGTACCCCTTAAATAATAGAACCTCCTGAATGAACGTCTTAAATTTAAGATTAAGGGGTTTCACACCCATGCCTTCAATCTAATTTTAAGGTAAAATTAAGGGGTCGGTTTTATAAGTTTGGTGTATTTTCAGGGGTAAATTAGGTTGAGTTAAGCACATTTTAAGTACATTGTGTTTTGTAGTGATAGTCTAGTAAGATTTGGGAATTAATTGTGTTATATATATTTGGATTTAATCAGTTTGGTTAAATCATCTTGTGGCTGGTTTTGTGGCCCATGAGTTGCTGAAGGTTAAGAACTCATGACTTATAAATACATAGAGTGTGTAGTAAAGAAAGTAACAATGCTTGGCAGTGCGTTCTTTCACATGCCTGAAGTACAGCAGGTCTGTGGTTCCTCCTTGCTGCGCGTGTAAATGAGAACCGGTCACCTAATCGCTCTCCCATGTAGAAATCAATAGATCCGCCTGGTGAAGTCAAACCTTTCCATTTAGCTCTAACTGCCCATAATTTTGATTCTGACATGTTTGTGTTCTCTGAGGGAAGACTTGTTATCTGTAAACCACTCCAAAAACTGTTTTCGCTAAACTCATTACACAGAGGGTTTTCAAAGAGAGTCCTAACTTTGACAGCTGTGTTTGGCTGTGTGTTCGGGGAAGAGGTTTTATTCAGAGAACAGAGACGAGTGAATATCTCTATAATATAAACTGTAACTTTGCCTACATGTCAAATATGATGGTGAAGAAGCGCATCTGTTTAAAATGAAAAAGTAACCACTGGGATGGTGTATAAAGCCTTACTGGAGCTGGATTAGTTTCTCCCTGACAGGTTTGTACAGTCTTGACAGTAATACTTGTGGAGGGAATTTATTCAGTATGAATCTGCAGTTTGTAGTTTGTACAGTCTGACAGTAATGATTGTGGAGAGATTTTAATCCAGTATGAATCTGCAATGTGTGTGGTTTGTATGATCAGACAGAAATAATTATGGGCTGTTTTTAATCCAGCATGAATCTGCAGTGTGTAGTTTTTTACAGTCTGACAGTAAAAATTGTGGAGTGCTATTAGTCCAGTATGAAGCTGCAGTGTGTAGTTTTTACAGTGTAATTATATTAACTGTGGAGTGTTTGTAATCCATTATGAATCTGTTTCTTACATTCTGGTAGTACTAATAGTGAAGTGAATGGTCTTACAAATATGACAATAAATCTACTTGACCTAACCTGACTTGACTTTACTGAACATCCTCTGGTTAACTTATCCAGATCCAGTATTCCATGTTATTGTATGTAAATAAGAACAAGAGTAAATTGAGTAGGGATGTAAGCTTCATGGATTGCTTATTACTTTCTTATACGATGCATCTCTTTCTCCAGATGCCAATAAAGTGGATGGCCTTGGAGTGTATCCACTACAGGAAGTTCACCCACCAGAGTGATGTATGGAGTTATGGTAAGACGACTCTCAGGTCCTCCATCCCAAATACTCAATGCCTCTTCTTTTATTTTTTAATATTATTTCTCTTATTTCGATCATAATTGTGTCCTCTGAAGTTCTAATCAAAGCCTCATTTGCACAGAAGAGGAGATATTTGTATTTGAGATGATGAAAAATAATTGTCGAATGGACAGTCTTGTTTTGCAGAGGAAAAAATGCTTTACATGTTTGCCCTGCTTTTATCTCTTTTGATGTCAAAGCAAATGTGAAAATGGAAATCAAATGTGGTGATACAGAATGTGAATCAAATGCAAACTGTGCAATTAAGTATTTAGTTGCACATCAATTATGTAATAAACTGTATGATAAAACTATTACTAAGAGAAATCTGGACTTGAAAGGAAAGTGCTCGCCAATTATGAGACACATGTAAGCTGGAGGTAGTCAGAACATGCATGTATTAGCTCTGCTTTAACTGTATAACAAACCATTTACACGACTGATTTTGTCTTTCAGGTGTGACTATCTGGGAGCTGATGACGTTTGGAGGAAAACCGTATGATGGGATTCCAACACGAGAGATTCCTGACCTGCTGGAGAAAGGAGAAAGACTGCCCCAGCCGCCCATCTGCACCATTGACGTCTATATGGTCATGGTCAAATGTACGGACTCCATCTCTCTTCCCTTCTCTGCTGTCTTCTGTTAACGTCTTCTAAACTTTTATCTAACAACAGCATGAACACATTATTAACACATTATTGGAATAATGAATGAAACGAAATGGAAAATCAATGGAAAACACAAAAAAGGCGTTCATTTAGAAATGAAGACCACTGCAGTTCAAGATTAAGGCCAAAATATCTGAAACAGAATTGCTGTTCAATACTGTTTTTAGTGAAAGAAACTGAAAGACAATCAAAGAAAGTTATCACTTCATATCTTTTTAAATGTCTGGAGGAACGTGCACTTTGCAGCGGTCACTACAGTCAATTAAACCTGACAGTATGACAAGAAGAGGAACGTTAGGATCATAAACCTCTGAAGAAAGCGCAGCTTCAGAGGACGTATGAACATGGATCATAATCGCTGCTTAACAAAGTCCAGCTGTTGAAATCCCCCATAAACCAGATGAAGAACTGCCAGCTGAACATCACAGACAGTTTTTTATTAGTCTACACTGAATATATATACCTGAACATATTCCACTCTCACTAGAGTAAGTTAGCAGAAAGCTAACAAGCTAACATTACATTACATCACATTCTTTTGGCAGATGCTTTTATCCAAAGTGACTTATAGTTTAAGGAAACACTCAAGTTTCAGGACAATGAGAGAACCTGAGGAGAGTTCTAAGTGCTAAAATCTTTATGTAAGAGTAGAGCAAGTCTGATATACGAAAGACAGTACTTCAGGAGAGGAGGCTAATGCTAATAGGCTAATGCTTCAGTAATAAATGACAGGCCTTGAGTGCAAGTCTTTACAGAAGAACCTACTTCCAAACTGAAACACACAAAGCACAAAGTACAAAGCTTCAAATGCCTGTATTAAAATGAGAGCTGACCTCAAATGAGAATATAGTGTTAGCACTGAGCAGAAATTACAGATTTATATTTTTAATCCAAATATTCCAACAATACAGATTTACGTGTTTGTTTATTCCCACATTTTGATCATTGAATATATTATTTATTTACGCTTCTCTCTAAGTTGTGTCCACACCAAGCATCATGAGGTCATTTGTTTTGTTTTGTTTCTATTTTTGTTTTATCGTTTCGTTTTGTTATTTACTCCATCTTATTTTATCTTTTAACTCTATGCCTCACACTTAGTCGACGACAACTTAAATTTCGTTATAGATTTATCTTATAAAGATTTATCTTATATTATCTTATATTATCTTATCTTAATAAGGTGTATAGGTGTAAAATAACTGACTGCAACACATCTGTTGTGCAGTTTATCAGTTTCTCTCTTCCTTTAGTCCTTATTGATCAGTTTCTGACCAGGTGTTTTTTGAGTGCCAGGCCATTTCCTAGCACAGCAGTGACACTGACATGCTAGTGTGTGGTGCTGATTCGAGTGTATCAGGCACAGCTGGGTCTTTTTTTTTTTTTACACATTTTTGTCACTGATGGGCCGAGAGTTGTCCACCACTCAAAAATGTTCAGACAAGAGTAGCTCTGTGGTCAGAAACCAGGTCTGGAAACAGAGGGGCATCAACCCTGCTAGAACGGAAGAGGGACGGGCTTCTGATAAAGTGGCAATTGAGTGTAAGACCACCATTGTTTCACAAGTATATTCTAAAAGGGGTTTGTGGCCCCCCTCAGCTCTGATATATGCCGTGTCTTTCCTCTAGTGGTGTGGTCATGCTGGTGTGAGTGGCACTGCGGGCACTGGGGTCATTGTCTCTCTGTAATATTGCGGATAGCCAGTGACAGCCCTGTTCCTTCAGGAAAATACAACACTCTTGTGTGTGTGTGTGTGTGTGTGTGTGTGTGTGTGTGTGTGTGTGTGTGTGTGTGTGTGAGACTAACAGGAGCTGGCCCACACACCCACCCCCTGCCATGTCCCCATACACAGCAGCCCTGTACTGCTCACACACATGAGCACACTCACACACACTCTCACTGGCTTTTCATGGGCTCCTGAGGTCACGGCGGCGACCCCGAGACTACGGATTGTGGCTCTCCCATCTCCCAGCCTGTCGTGGAGAGAGACATAAACTCCACACAAACTCACACTGGTCATTCTGAGAAGTGGCATAATTTGACAGCTTTAGTTCACTTTAATTCACAGTTTCCTCCTTTACTCTGATAACTGCTGACTGGTAGATTACAGTAATTATTTCGGTCCTCCCTTGTTATTCCAAATGATGGGTTTTGTCCTCAATGTCGTCAGCTTTTAACGCACTGTTTTATCTTTGTGTTGTTTTGTGGCAGAACCACAAACTGAAGTGTTTATGTTTATTACACCTCTATATTAGTATTACTACACGTTAGCACTCATACTTTTATTTATTAGCTATTCAGTTAACTTATGCTATCCCACAAGCTGAAATGATTTCATGAAAAATCCAATTTATAGAGCCACATATATCAGATGTAGTCGATCAAAACAGTTTTTGCTTCTTTAGATTAGATAAGATTAGATCTTAGATTAGATTAGGTACCTGATTCAATACCAGTCAACTGCTGTTGTCAAATTGCTGACTGTTGTGTGAGGTGTTGTTCAGTTTTACAGCTCGCAGTGAGTCATGCTGTGTCCTAAACCACACTCACAAGTCTGTTCCACCTTAATGAAGAGCCAAATGTGGTTTGAGCTGATTTTAGGGAAGTGTTTAAAGAAAGATTTTGTGTCACTATTGACTTCTAGTGTCTGTTAGACATCATTAGTGTTAGAGCTTGGACAACATCTGGGGCAAATAGAAAATTGTGTACATTAATTTTTTCGCTGAACTGTTCCTTAAACGCAATGAAGCCATGGTTAATCCTGGTAATAACAGGTGTGGTGAAATTGCAAGATTATTAATTTTGGTGCCACTTTACAGTCCAACTACACTTATTTACATATTTTGTTTACAGGTTAAAATTATTTCAGACCTGTGGATACAGAATGTTAATTGAATGTAAATGTAATTTATTATCATATTATGTATCTGCTTGTTATTACATTTAAATAATATAGAAAAAAGGGTGGCAAAAAGGTTCTTTTTTTCTTTCAACCATTTATGTAAGATGTCAGTGTAAAAGCCTTTTTAAGTTGAAAGAACCTCCATATAATGTTAGGGATTTTGGAAGAACCCTAAATTGGTAAGGAATCTTTACATTACTTGAGGGTTCTTTTGAAGGTTTAAATGTGGTCCTTTAGGGAGCCAAAAGGGACTCTTCTGTGACAACACATACGCCTTTTTTAAGAGTGTAACTCTAGACGACTTCTTCCAGGCTTGAAACTGATCAGCTGACATTGTCAGCATGGCTGTCCAGTTTGAAAAAGGGAACATTGTTCATGTACCTTAATAGCTTTCTTCTAGATCATCAAATATGTACAGAATTGTGACAATGCAGGATTTATTGCCTTTTTATCCACACATGATGTGCATAACCAATCATCTCACATCAGTGTTTGAAATTCATGTGTCATTGCAGGACTGTCACTGCAGGACTGGTGGCAGCTTGGGCTTGTCGAGACGAGTTAGGCATCCACACACCGCGTAGAGTGTTTGGCAGAGTTTGTCGTCCAATATCAAATGAGCTTTTCATGATACAGAGAGAGAGACAGAGCAAGAGGAGAGAGGGACAGTGAGAGAGAGAGAGAGAGAGAGAGAGAGAGAGAGAGAGAGAGCGTGTGTGTGTGTGTGTGTGTGTGTGTGTGTGCGCGCGAGAGAGAGAGAGAGAGAGAGAGAGAGAGAGAGAGAGAGAG
>JBBIGA010051819.1:2931-31956 GCA_037576975.1 Alestes dentex
GATGTGTAGGTATAGTGTCACTGAGGTTAAAGGTCAGGGCGATGTGTAGGTATAGTGTCACTGAGGTTAAAGGTCAGCGCGATGTGTAGCTATAGTGTCACTGAGGTAAAAGGTCAAGATCAGGTACAGCTGCAGGTGTCTGACTGACATACACTATTACTCAAAAACAGTAATGCCAATGTGTGTGTGTGTGTGTGTGTTTGTCTCCTCTGAATGACCTCTCGGATCTTTTTTCTCTCCTCTCATAAACAGAAGGACCACAGTGACACCTGCAACTTTAAGGAGGTGTTTTTAGAAAACTTCTACACAGCGTATTCTTCTGAGAAATGGACTCCAAACGGTAAGAAGATGTTCATCTCTCTGTCTCAGAAGGGCCGACCGCTGAGGGGCAAGAAGACGCGCAAAGAGAGCATCGCCTCACACTTCATCCCCCGCAAGTGCAAAGAGGACGACAAAAACCCTGCCTGACACACAGACACACAGAACCACAACCCTGTTCCACAAACACAGTTCCAGCACAGGCCTCCGGATTGAGCGCTGTTTTATGGACAAACTGCATTTCCATGATTTTTCTGTTATTTTGTCTAATTTTTGGACTTTTACTGATTTTTTGGACTTTTACTGATATTTTTGGAATTCATCCTCTCTGATAAAGGTCTCTTTTGGCCAGCAGTGACGATGTGGAGACGAGGATGAGCAGGACGAGCAGGACGAGCAGGACAGGGGTTTCAGGGCTGGTGATGAAAGTGTTAAAAGTGAGCATGAGCAGGATTCTACTAAACCCCCTGACCAGAGTGCAAATGTGTGTCTGGACTTTAGCACCAGCAATAAAGTGTCCAACAGGACAAACGTTCACAAATAAGATAAAAACATTTTGCTGTAAAGCTCAGCTGGTGTTTTCAAATGGTAAGGAGGGATGCGGGAGGTTTATTTTCAGAGCATTATCCTACATAGAGATAAAATAAGCAATAAAATCAAAGTAAGCAATAAAATCAATAAGTGTAGATCTGTACCACATGACTGTACCACATGACCAAATGCAAGTCTGGGCCTCGGTAGAAGACAGTCAGGACATCAGCGCCAGTCTGGCCTAGCTTGGCCTAGTCTGCACTAGCCTGTCCTAGACTGGATTAGTCAAGTCTAGTCTGGCCTATTCTGCCCAGTCTGTACTAGTCTGACTCTATGGATCTCCATTCTGGTTCTACGTAGATCAGGCACACCCTAAGATTCTCTAGAACTGACAGCTCCTGCTGCACCACCAACTAACAAGTCAAGTCTGGCCTAGTCTGGATGAATCTGGACAGACCTAGCCTTGTCTGGTCTAATGTCAGTTAATGTGACATCAATGTGATGTTATTGTGAAAATATTTTGCGGCCGAGGCAGTTTTATTGTCAGAGCACATCATCACACAGAGATTAAATAAAATTAAGCAATAAAATCAATCATTAAAGATCAAAGTTTTAAAAAACAAAGATCTGGCTGTACCACATGCCCGAATGCGAGTCAGGGCCTTGGAAGATCAGTACTAAAGTGTCTGTCAGTCTTCCCGGGACGCCCAGTGCTGTTAAATAAAGCTGCAGCCACAGGTGTCGTTACAGTCAGTAAACAGAGTCCCAGAAGCCATGCTGTCTGGGACCAGTTTACACGGCAACGGGGTCTCAGGTCGCCATGCAGGGCCTCCTGCAGTCATTTAAAGGGGTCATATCACCAGCAGCGACGCTGAAATAGCAAGGCTGACGGCGCCTGGACACACAGTTAGAGTTTCAAAGCGCCGCCGCAACCCTGTGTCATCACTGTCGGAAAAAAACCTCTTATCTCCAGAAACAGGAGAACAAATGATCCCAACATCCTCTGTAAGTCAATATAAAAGCACTCTGCTGTAAAACTCAGCTTGTCTTTTCAAATGGCAAGGCGAAGCGAGACGCAGAGGCAGATTTGTTTCCAGAGCACATTATCACACATTGAGATAAAATAAGCATCAAAATAAAAGTCATACAATCCATATTTAATGAAAATAAGAGATCAATTAAAAGTAGTTAAAAAGCGATTTATGATCAAACTAAGCTGCAAAATCGCCTTACACTGTTTATTATTCAATTTGATATGATATATAGGACTGTGCAAAAGTTTTGCTTCTGAAGAGCCAGACTATCCAGCCCTCACCCCCACCCCCGGCCTGCTGGTGTCACCCTAGGCAAACACCTATGTTGCCTAAGCCTAGAAAGACTGCTGAATATAATGCAGTACGTTGTATTGTTTACATCCCTAACAGGCTGTTTTTTTTTTTAATTCAGTTAGTTTGACGTCACAAAAACCAATACATATATCCACCTATAGCACTCTCTACAGTTATAACAAGTTTTTTTCTGGGCTGCTTTTTCAATTCGCAGCCAATCAGAGCATAGCTCATTTACATATATCAGTCTTAAAGGCACAGTACCTAAAAAAAGAACTGTCTACTTCTAAAGGATAAAGAGAGGTCGGAACATAGTCAAACGGAATGGTTTTTGTTGCGTAAATAAACAGAACTATGTAAGAGGTGAATATGAGCCCTTTAAATACTGGCTAGACGGACAATTTCAGGACTCTGTCTGGGTTTATAAAGGTCTCCAGAGGCCATGTGTCTCTGTGTCTGTAAAACCAGTATTGAGCACCAGGCCGTGGCTTTTCATTCACTCCTTGACCTTCTGACTTCAATCTGGTCTCCATCACATCTCACAGTGTGCCTTATCGCTCTTCTGTTTGTAAACAAATGTTCTCCTGTGTTGTTAAATGTTATTTATGACGTGTGAAATCTGGACAGGTGGGGGGACAGGTGAGTGGAAAGTTTCATTGGCAGTTTGGCAAAAAAACAAATAAAAGTACAGACAAAATTCAGGCTGCTACTGTTTATAGCTCTGCTAATGTATTTTAGTCCAGGGTTCTAGATAGCAATGGGTCAGGAGGTACAGGGTCAGAAACCACATTAGCGAGTCTACTGAACATCTCCACACTCTGCTGCCTTTAGCTTCCTAATAGGTTCTTCTTCTTCAAATCTTATGTTACACCTTAAATGTTGCAGCCTGAGAACTAAGTGGTAGGGCTACAGACAAAATAATCAATACAGTAAACCCCCGAAATTCGGGGGGTGGGGGGTGGGGGGGGAGTGACGTTCCAAGAGCACCAGCAAATTGTGAAAAAATGCAAATTTGTCATGTAAAGGGGGCATTTGGCTGATGCTCTTATCCAGAGCGACTTACAATCTTTAGTTACAGGGACAGCCCCCCTGGAGCAACTGAAGGTTAAGTGTCTTGCTCAAGGACAAAATGATAGAAAGTGGGGGTTTGAACCTGCAAATTTGTGGTCATCGGGTTCACAGGCCAATGTTTTACCCAAAAAAAAGCCCATTTTTATAGTGTAAACAAATATGCCCCCAAATATACTCCCAAAACACTTTAACTTCATTTTAAACTCAGATTAATACATTACCCTTAAAAAATTTAAAGGTAGACACGTATATATGCTGTACAGTGTGCACTGAACTGCCGTCTCCCGCAGTCAATTCATGCAAGCGCCTTTTCTGCGCTGTTGTTTTCTTTGGTATAAGCAGGGTAATTACAGTAATAATTTAAATTAATTTACAGTAATACAAATACAGTAAAATGTATGGGTAATCACCAATAATGAATGATACTGACTGAAGACGAGGATTTATAGTTCACTGGGTGGCACCTCTCCTTCAGGCGCTTCAGGAGGAGTCGTGTTGTAGTGACCCGCCGGTTAAAGTAGACACTGGACAGTGACTGAGCAGCTTCTTTTTATTAAAGTCTTTTTTATAACAGTTGAGTTGCTGTAAGGCCACAACTCACGCCACTAAACCTTGAACCTAAACCTGCTCACCTCCCTCCCTCGCTCATCTGCCACGGCCACACTCACACCACGTTTTCTGGCGTTTAGGTTCATTGCCAGAAGCCTTAGAAGGTGCAGGGCATTTGGGCGGCATCTTAGGGCTTTAAGAAGAACGAAACAAAGAACACGAGGGCAGCAGCCAAAATAAGGTTGCTTTGTGTTCTCTCGACAGTACTAAAAAATGTATAGTTATATTGTATATGGAAATTTTTAGCTGAATTTACATTAATATTTATGTTACAAAAGTAGTAAATTATATTTTTCTTAATAATTTAGCACTAAAATGCGTAAAACAATATATATACGGAAAAGCAAAAAAAATGCGGAGGATATTTGCGGTTTCGGCAAATTTGCGGGGGTTTCCGCGAACAAGTATTTGTTAAGTGTAAGAAAAAATGACTGAAGCAGCTATTGACTGAAGCAGCGAACTCTGAACTGCGAATTCACGGGAGTTTACAGCTACTTTTGCAATTGGCCCATATCATCACTTTTCTGGACTTAAAAATCTGTAAATATTGTTTCAAATGGTTTTCACATTCACTCCCCCCATCCATACAGTCCATATATGGATTATAAGCAACAAAAACAGCCTGTTTTCAAACCTGAGATTTTGTGATGCCAAAAAAACAACACATTTAAATATATCTCCTTATTCTGACTACACCAATTTAAGCCCGTCCATTCATGCACCTTTAACCATTAAAAATTTGAGGCTCATCAGCATATTGCAGCATTCTGTGATGTTTTGCAGAGACCGATATTTTGAAAACGATAAACAGATGGTATTTTGTGCAGCTCTACTTGGTGGTAAGGGGGTAGACTGGAGGGAGGGGTTTGGGAGTGGGCGTGTCTCTGACCACAGGCTCAGAAATGTCCAGTGTTCCCCCACTGTCCCTTTAACCAGAAGGTTTAACCACTAGACTGAATGCAGTCTGAGGACTGTGTGAGGAGGGTGTGTTTCTTCTGCTGCTATCTGCAATGACAAAAACAGAATATGAGAGATGAGGTGTTTTATATTTTCTATATCAAAAAACAAAAACAAATAAACACACAGATCTTCTAAACAGAGTGTTTTGAGTCTTTCTGTCTCAGATCTTTTGTGGTCTTCACCCAGAGGCATATTCAGAGATGTCAGAGTTCAGAAGAACCGAAGGAAACATAACACTTGGAACATGAACTCTGGTGGTTTATAGCTGTAATGAGCATCTCCTGACACTCTACTGAGGAGAATTTCAGGACTCTATCTGACAACATCCTAATAAAACAGATCAGACAAACACATACAAAACCAGAGGCACCAACTGGGACAAAAGTACAGTAATCTCATTTCCTCTACAGATGAGTGGAACTGTCGTGCAGGTGGAGAAACGCCAGCCCTGAGGAAAAACGCCAGCCCTGGGGAGAAACGCCAGCCCTGAGGAGAAACACCAGCCCTGAGGAGAAACACCAGCCCTGAGGAGAAACGCCAGCCCTGAGGAGAAACGCCAGCCCTGAGGAGAAACACCAGCCCTGAGGAGAAACGCCAGCCCTGAGGAGAAACGCCAGCCCTGAGGAGAAACGCCAGCCCTGAGGAGAAACGCCAGCCCTGAGGAGAAACACCAGCTCTGAGCAGAAACACCAGCCATGAGGAGAAACACCAGCCCTGAGCAGAAACACCAGCCATGAGGAGAAACACCAGCTCTGAGGAGAAACACCAGCTCTGAGCAGAAATACCAGCCCTGAGCAGAAACACCAGCCATGAGGAGAAAAACCAGCTCTGAGGAGAAACACCAGCTCTGAGGAGAAACACCAGCCCTAAAGAGAAACACAAGCTCTGAGGAGAAACACCAGCCATGAGGAGAAACACCAGCCCTGAGGAGAAACACCAGCTCTACGGAGAAACACCAGCCATGAGGAGAAACACCAGCCCTGAGCAGAAACACCAGCTCTGAGGATAAACACCAGCCCTGAGGAGAAACACCAGCTCTAAGGAGAAACACCAGCTCTGAGCAGAAACACCAGCTCTGAGCAGAAACACCAGCTCTAAGGAGAAACACCAGCCCTGAGGAGAAACTCCAGAGAAGATCTGAATCATCTCCACTGATCCTGCACACACACTGAACTCTGTGTGTGTGTGTGTGTGTGTGTGTGTGTGTGTGTGCGCGTGTGTTTTGGCCGCCTGCCTCACACATGCTGAGAGACGGGTCAGAGGAACCTTCACCTTCCGTCTGTGAGAGACAGAAACAGTGAGACATAGTGAGACAGAGAGAAACAGTAAGTCACAATGAGACACAGTGAGACAGCGAGAGAGAGGGAGAAAGAGAGAGAGAGACAGTAAGACAGGGACAGAGAAAGCGGGGGTGGGGGGGGATAGGGAGAGAGAGAATGCGGGCGAGCAAGGGGAAGGCCCGGAATATCTGACCCAAACAAAGCCTCAGAAGGTGAAACTCCTGCCAAGTCACGCAAAGTTGGTCTTAGCAGATAATTTGTAACATGTTCCAAAAGTAAACACATTTTCACTCAAGGCTGCGCGAACTGGAGGATCCAAACTGAGAAAATCATCTGAAATTAAACAGGGCAGCTTCATAAACACCAGAACTGCGACCACGTCCACCTGTCAGTCAAAGCCCTGCTTTAAAGGGCCCATATAAACTCAAAACAACTAAAAAACAATCCGTTTTCTCCACTGCTCATATTTATGAAAATCAAGCCTGTAACGTATACTAATGGTTGTGATGTCACAAGCATAAAAAAGTGTACAAATCACCATCTAATCAACCCACCGCAGATTAGGCTGGCTATTTAGTGTCGGGAAGCAAATTAATCACCACTGTGGACTCCAGAAGATCCACAACACTATGTTTATTTGTCTCTAACAACTTAAACTTCACAGTTTATTCATCATATCAGCTCAGACAATCAATCAGAACAGAGCTCATCTGCATAGATCAGTCTTAAAGGTGCGGTTACAGAACAAGTTTGTTTAATCCTGAGCTGGAAAAACATCCTGCTGGAAGGAACTAAAATTACCTACATACAAATAAAAAAATAAGAAAAACGTATAATATTTATCTCTAAAGGTCTCTCTAAAGTCTGCCTGAGTTTCCCCCTTTCATCAATTTCCCCATTACTCTCTTACCCTCCCTCCCTTTTTCTCTCTTCTCTCTCCTCCTTCCCTTCTTTCTCTCGTTCCCTCTCTCTCTCCCTTCTCTCTCTTTCTTCTCTCTCTGTCTGTTGTTTGTTTGTTTGTGTGGTCTGAGGTAATGAGGCTCCACCACATGGCATGCTGAGGGGGTATTTATGCCCGTGGGGGCGCTGGCAGAGTTACCTGATGCCAGTGAGTGTCATGTTTCAGGGAACCACAGTTTGGGTTTTGAATGGCAAAAAAATAAATAAAAAATAACCTCTAACAAATATTTAAGACAAACATCAGACCAAGAAAATGCCCCGAGACGCTGAGCTAAACAGAGACATTCCGGCATGGAGTCAGAGGCCGATCTGTGTTTGTGTTCAGCTGGAACTCACAGCGTCTGCCTTCCTTCCGATAAGCAGCAAAACACCAAACTTATGAGAAAATAGCAGAAGATCCAGAATTCTGAAGAAGAACCAGCGTTTCAGGACTGAACCCCAAAAAGAACACAAATCATTTAATGGATCTCCGGCAGCCTGCTTGGTCACTCTGGGTCACTGCGTCAGGCTAAGCTGTCACATCAGGAATGACTGTGTCTTCATACAGAGACACCCCCCCACCCCCCATTTCCACATATTTTGCTTCCAAAGAGCCAGAATGTCTTGTATTTTTAAAAGTAATAAAAGTAAGCAATAAAATTAGTATGGAATGAATATAACATTTCAGATAAAGTAAAATCTGTTAAAAAAAAAAAAAAAAAAGTAAAGAAAGTGATTTACAACAAAACCTAGTGCTGATTCTGCAGATCAAGTATGAAAAAAAAATTACACAAACAGTTTACACTGTTTATTTTCTGATTCAGTATGAAATACAGCACTGTGCACAAGTTTTGAGCCCCACATTTCTTCATATTTTGCTTCCGAAGAGCCTTTCTTGTATTTTAAATGTAGTCTTGAGGAGCAGTTCTCCAAGACTTTCAAAGACTCTCATTTTCAGTCCAGTCCCTGAACCTGACCAGTTTCAGAGAAATGTTTGTTGTTTGTTAATCCACACAGTGACCTACATAGGAATCATTCAGACATAACAAAGCACATCTAACTTAAGGCCTGACCCAGTGAAGAAACAGGTGCAGATGATTCCAGATGATCAGGCGTTATCAGTATACTGGTGGTGCTGAATGCTGAGTGGTTGGAACATCTTTTATCTAGGCTTCTTTTATTTCTAGGCACTTTGCAGCCTGTAACAACTGCTCCCATTTCCTTCATTTAATATACTCAGTATCCCCTCATTTCTTTATATTTTAATACTATTTTAATGCTATTTCATGCCTGTCTAATCTTTAGCATATTTGTAAAGATGTCCCTTATTGAAACCACAAACATAACTCTTAAGAGCCTCCACTCGGCTCACACACACACACACACAAACACACAACACAACATGGAGTCAGTAAACAAGGAGAGTGGTGTTGGTTGCTGGCAGGCTGATATAATTATGATATATTTCAGAAACTGATATTTTTGCTTTTATAGTTTTGGCCTGAGCTGTAGAAGAAGTGGCCAAAAACTCCTGCGATAAACAGGAATAAAGCACAGGCTGAAAGTGGAGCTGGAGATAATATTAGAACACTTCTATCACCATAACTGAAAACAGCTGCACACAGCTAACACACGCTTTAAATCACACCCACTGTTACAGCACACTCTGCTTCACCACAGTCTGCTTCACCATGGTCCACTTCACCACTGTCCTCTTTACAGAATGGCCCACTTCAGCACGCCCCACTTTACAGCACAGGACAATTCACCACCGACCGCTTTACAGAATGGTGTGAAGCGGATGCTTCACCACCATCTACTGTGCAGTACAGTCCACTTCACTACGGTCCACTTTATAGTATGGTCCACTTTACAGCATGGTCTGCTTCACGGCAGTCTGGTTCACCTCCATACACTTTAGGGTACAGTCCACTTTACAGCACGGTCCGCTCCACCGCCGTCCACTTTACGGTACAGTCCACTTTACAGCACCGTCCACTTCACCGCAGTCCAGTTCACCACCATCCACTGTACAGTACAGTCCAGTTTACAGCCTGGTCCACTTTTCCCCATGGTCCGCTTCACCGCCGTCCACTTTACAGTACAGTCCACTTTACGGTACAGCCCAATTTACAGCACGGTCCACTTCACCATGGTCCACTTCACTGCCGTCCACTTTACATTACAGTCCACTTTACAGCATGGCCCCCTTCACCACGGTCCACTTCACTGGCATCGACATTACAATAGAGTTCACTTTACAGCAAGGACCACCTCACCATGATCCCCTTCACCATCGTCCACGTTACAGCACAGTCCACTTTACAGCACGACCCACTTCATCACAATCCGCTTCACCACCGTCTACTTTACAGTACAGTCCACTTACTGTCCACTTTACAGTATGGTCCATGGTATATATGTATGCGTATATATATATATAATAAATATAGTCCTTGTTTTTATGTATTGGAGTTCATCTGCGACAGGCTTTAACTCTCTACTGTTTTGTGGTTTCTGGCTGCTGATCTCAGTCCAGATCACACTCAGCTATGACCTTTATGTCACTGCATATCGTCAATTCATCATCACTTAGATCATCTTATTATTTCTGTATTCATGGCAACCAAACCCCAAGACCAAACCTCTATCCCCAAACCTGTCAAAACATGGCAGCGGTTTGCTAATCTGGGCCTCAGTGTGAAGCTCTGCTGCCAGACCGGCCTGCACTGGAGCGACAGCGTCAAACCCCTGCCTGTCCTAGACCTGCTGGACCCAGACCTGCTGGAATCGGACCTACTGGACTGAGCTGCAGCCGAGGACGGATCTCTTCAGTATGGTAGCAGAGCAAAGTGGAGCAAAGAGCAGGGTGAGACCAATGTGTGTGTGTGGGGGGGGGTTCAGGGTTCATCTCCTCTAATTAAGACTTTACCCCCCACCCCAGTTATACTGCTGGGGGGGTCTACACTACTGATGGGGGGGTCTACACTACTGCATGTAGGTCTACACTATCTGACTCACACTGCAGGCTCCTCTTCTACAGGCATGTCCCTCTTTGCCTGGGAGAAGATGGATTCGTGATCTTTCGCCCTGAGCCACAGCTCCTCGAAGCTCTTCAGTAGAGCCTCAGTGACGTGTGAGGGAAAAGGGACCTGCGCCTTTAAGTCCTCACAGATCTGCTCAGAGTGAACGTGAGGGAAACACTGAACAGCCTCCACAGGTTCCTCTGGGGGTTCTGGCCAGTCCACCTGTACCACACACACAAAACAGAACAGTATTTGTCAAAAACACTATTAATCATCATTTACCTTTTGTCTATATAAATATAATCTTATAATTTTACCTTATTTTATTCACTACAACATCATTATTCACAATGTAACTACTTTTAACTACTTATTAACTATAATATTTGCAATATTTAAATAAGTCATTAGTATTAGAGTAGTCCATTGATTACATTACTGTTAGAGTAGTCTATTGATTCTATTAGCATTAGTCTATTGATTGTTTTAGTATTATAGTGGTCTATTTATTATATTAGTATTAGTCTATTGATTATATTAATTTTACAGTGTTCTATTGATTATATTACTACGATAGTAGTTTGTTGGTTATAGTAGTATTAGAATAGACTATTGCTTATATACACATACACACACATGTGCACACACATACACAAACATACACTCACTCACATACACACATACACACATACACCCACGTATATACATAGGCATACATATGACAATCAGAGGCACACATGCACACGCGTATGCACACACTCATACACGCATATACGCACACATCCACTCACACAGGGACACACATATACGCTCATGCATACACACACTTACATGCACACACACACAGCTATAGGCATATACATAAACACAAAACTACCCAGAACCTCAGGTTTCTGTGTGCTGTTACAGCACTGACCGTAGATGTGTATGTTGTTTCTGCGCTGTTACAGTGCTGCCGTTGCTTTGTATTTTGCTCTGTGTTTGTGTGGCCGGTTCTTGTTTTTCAGATGCAGCATTCGGAGCGATGACACAGTGGCAGCAGTTCTCATTTGGATCTCTTCTTTGTCTTTCCCCGTTTTCTCTCTCTCTATTGACTCCTTTCCTTTTCTCTTTGTTTTCACTTGTATCTCTTTCTCTATTTTCTCTCCCCTTGCTTAATTATAAATCAAATAAATAAATAAATAAATAAAAACCATTACTAAATAAATTTTAACCATTGTAAATGGCAGTCTTACCTCAGGGGTGGTTCCTAAAATTTTAAACATGCTGTTGTGCAGCCGCTTCTCAAAAAACCTGGGCTGGATGCAAATGCTCCCGCAAACTTTAGAGCAATCTCCAAGTTGTCTTTCTTATCATAAGTCTTGGAAAAAATAGTTTACAATCAGATAATTTCACACCTGAATGAGCACAACGTCTATGAGGTTTTTCAATCTGGTTTTAAAGCAATGCACAGCACTGAATCAGCCCTTTTAAGAGTTTTTAATATTCTTTTATCATGTGATTTCGGTGACAGTGTGGTTCTTATTTTACTCGATCTAACTGCTGCAGCTGATACTGTTGACCATGAGATTTTTTTGGAACAGTGTGTCGGCATAACAGTTGCGGCTTTGGAATGGTTCAGGTCTTATTTAAAAGATCAAACCTTTTCGGTTCGTCTAGGTGATTGTGAGTCCTCCTGCACTCCACTGTCCTATGGAGCCCTGCTGGGTTCCATCTTGGGCCCAATTTTGTTCTCGTTGTATCTGCTTCCCCTGGGCTCAATTCTCAGGAGACATGGTGTCTCCTTTCATTGTTACGCAGATGACTGCCAGATCTATGTTCCCCTTAAAAAGAAGGATGGGCTGTCTGTGTGCTGTCTGTGAACTTGTTTGGAGGACATCAAATCTTGGATGGTGCTGAATTTTCTTTGTTTTAATGATTCTAAAACCAAGGTGATGGTGTTTGGACCTGGTTCTGCTGGTGTTCCCCTTGTTGATTTGAAAATTTTGAAATCATTCTGCAAGCTGGAGATTGTAAATTTGCGTTTTAAAATGGTTCCTGAGCTAAAGCTTGAGAGCCAGATTCGGTCAGTTGTCAGATCTAGCTTCTTTCACCTGAGGCAGCTGGCCAAAATTAAGCACTTTCTAGCACGACAGCACTTTGAAACAGTAATCCATGTCTTTGCAACCACTCGGCTGGATTACTGCAATGCACTTTATTCTGGGGTGAGTCAGTCCTCTATTTCTCGACTGCAGCTTGTTCAAAATGCAGCTTGCACGTCTTTTAACAGGCACACGTAAATATGAGCATATCACCCTGTTTTTAATTTCTCTTCACTGGCCTGTGCATTTTAGGATCCATTTTAAATTGCTTTTATTTGTTTTTACGTGTTTGTCTGGTGTTGCCCCATTGTACCTCTCTGAGCTCCTTCGTCCATATACACCTTCTCGGCCTCTCAGGTCGGATGACCAACTCCTCCTGAGTGTGCCCAGGACTAGTCGGAAGCTCAGAGGAGCTCGGGCCTTTGTGGTGGTAGCACCTAAATTGTGGAATGAGCTGCCTTTATACATCAGACAAGCATCCTCTATATCTGTTTTCACTTCTTAAAACGCATTTGTTCACTTTGGCCTTTGGTACAGCATGACATGCTGACATTTTAATCTGTTTTTTTTTTTTTTAATCTGTTTTTTTTTTGGGGGGGGTTACTTTAATTCTTCTATTTATCTTAATTTTAATGTATTTTATATGTGATTTTTAGTTTATTTTTAGCACTTTGGTCAACTTGGTTGTTTGTAAAGTGCGTTATAAATAAAGTTGCCATTGCCATTGCCATTGCCATAAAAAGTTCAAATAACAAGAGGGGCTTATACTGTAAAAGCCCCACTTGGCAAAGCAAAGGTGTCTAGTGCATCCCAGCACCCAGCTTCACATTCTGCTTGCTAAGATGCCAGACACGACAGGAAAAAAAAAAAAAAAAGGAATAGACTATTGCTTATATTACTGTTAGAGTAGTCTACTGATTATAGTACTATTGGAATTTTCTATTGATTACTTTAGTATAGTGATATTAGACTAGTCTATGCATTGTCTTGTTTACTTATATATATTGGAATAATAAAACAGCCTTTCAAAGATTCCCAGTTTTTTTTCCAAGGCTTATAATTATTTAGTTACTTAGGCTATAATTTAACTTTTATAGCTACTTATTAATTACAAAACTTATAATTATTTTCACATAATTACTTTGAATGCAGTACTCTTTCTTTAACCAAAACTGTTTAATCAATGTAGATTATTTATTTAGAGACATTAAAGGTTAAATGTGGTCAAACTGACCCAAACATATTAGGAGGGGTAAATAACAAACCAGCAAACTAACTAACTAATAGACGGACGGACGGACGGACGGACACAGACAGATATCCTGAGGCTTTTTCCTCACCAGTTCTTCAAACTCAATAAACTCCTCCAAAGAACTCAGAGGCTTCAGACGTAGTTTTAGTTTTTGTTTTTGTTTTAGTTTTTGTTTTGTTTTTTGTTTTTCTGTTTCCATTTCTTCACTGTGTCGTTGGCTGGTTGCTTGGCAACGGCCCACGTGCCGTGACCGCTTCCGTGCGTCAAAATAGAAGCGTTTCCGGCGCGTGAGTAGCATCAGTGCGAATAGTGTTTTTCTTTCTGTTTACATGAGTTTATTAATTAAAGATTAATAAAAATTCATTAAAAAATAATTAATAATTAAACGCTCTTTTTAATTACCACTCGAAGCCGTGCAGCTGTGTTCTGGGAACAGAGGGAGGTAAGAGACAGACTCCGAGCAGAACTCCGAAACAGCTTTAAAGCTGGATTTAGATTCATATTTACTGATAAACATAAACAGTTAACAGCCAGTAGAACAGATTATTAATTTATTATACTGCTCTAAACGTGCTCATATCCAACACCTCAGCTCTAATGTTGCAGATATTAAACAGAAACCAAACCAAACTCCCTTATCCCCTCTAATTCAGTGTTTAAGATGTGAACGGAGTCCAGAGTGGTTTTGGTGGTTCTGGAGAAACTCAGAACTGTTAACAGGTTAGGTGAATGGAACCAGACGTCTGGGTCTCGAAAATCTTTGGATGGCGAATGAAACACCTGTATTTGTGTTGCAGACGTCTGGTCCCATTCACCACCACTGTAAAGAAATGGGACCAGCTGGTGGTGAATGGAAACGGAACAGACAACTGCCTCTAAAAGATCCCTCACGGAAAGTGAAATGTTTATGGATGTGCCCCCTGATACCTGAGATGTTGTTCTGAGGAGCTTTTGGCTCTGAAACTAAACCCATTCATGGTAGATGGATACACTCAGGTAAAATTGTCTGATTTAGTTCAGATTCACTCTTTTACCATAATCAGCATCCATATAAACACTCGGAGACACATGGAGCTTCACTGGGGGTCGCTAGTGACTAAAAGGTCTGTATCTGTGTTGGAGACGTCTGGTTCTATTCACCATCAGTCTAAAATCCGAGTCTCTGCAATGAATAGTTTCACACCAAGCACTCATTACTGCAAAATACACATACACAGGTGTATTTTGCTGTAATGATGAGATATTCTCAGGCATGTAAATAATAATATTATATTGTAATGTTTAGATGCACTATATTTACCCTGTGTTAAATGTTATATGGTCAGATAATGTTAATGGTCAGATACAGATATTTGACTCTTTGATTGTTTGAGTTCCAGTCACTTGTGACTTTAAATGACAGTGCTGCAGCAGACATTCGAAATTTAAGGCTTATATAGATCTGATTGGCTTTCTGTAGAATTGGCTTCATATTAATGCATCAAACCCTCAACACTCTGATCTTTGTGTTTTAAAGATTTTAAGGTCTCCTGCTTGGAGTGATGGCACACACCCCCTCCCCACAGCAGGACAGGTTGTCGCGGGACTCCGGACACACAGAGGCACCGCTGCAGGGGCTCGTCCTGGCTGCTCACGCGCCGCTGGAGAGCGCTCAGTTAGCGGGCAGAATGAAGTGCCCCACGTGCAGCGGCTCCAGAATGTTCTACTGCTACACCTGCTGCTGTCTGGTGGGAGTGAGTCCAGACCTCGTCCCCACCGTGAAGGTCAGACAGTAATAGGGTTTATCAGTTAAACACAATTTAAACCGGAATGTGTCCAAAAATCTGTGGTCATCATTCAGAGGTCACATTCACACCATCTAATAAAAACATTTTGTTTACAAAGTAAACATCAGACAATTCAAGTTTTTAAACATAGGGTACACACACTGACAGTCTGTATAATGCAGATGACAAACAATTCCATACTAACCCATAGTACCCACCTGGATCACCATAACAACGAAAGAGAGTCACTCTAACAGTCACCTGGAATACTACAGCAACGACTTATATTGCACTATGCCGCAACCCCCCATTCAAAATACCATAGTAACCATCCAGACTACCATAGAAGCACCTTTATAACTGGAAACTATGGAAACAATTCCAACATATTAGCACTACCTGAGCAACCACCTGGTACACCCTTGTAACCACCCTGGAACACCACAGCAAACATCCAGCAACATCTAAAACTGCCTGTGCTACACACTTCTCTGCGGTTTCTTCAGGAAACACTTTTGTACTGTAAATCAAACTTCTCTACTGTAAATCTGCTGTTTTCAGCTGCCTGTAAAGATTGACATCATCAAACATCCAAACGAGACTGATGGGAAGAGCACTGCGGTCCACGCCAAACTCATTGCTCCGGACGACGTCTCTATCTACACCTACCCCTGCATCCCAGAGCTCTGCGGACAGGAACAGAACGTACGGGTTCCATCAGCAGACATTAACCCCTAAAAGTCCAGTTATTAACCCTTATGTCCAGTGAAATTAACCCTTTAACATCTAGTGTTATTATCCCTTAACAGCTAGTGTAATTAACCCTTAATGTCCAGTGTTATTAATTCACATCCAGAATTTTTAACCCTTAAAGTCCAGTGTTATTACTGTTGTTCTCAATACATTTCATTTACACTCCCTACCTGTATAATAACATCATTACATAATGGATGGAATTTATATTCTTACTCTACACTGACACAGTTCTTTCTGCAGTTTTGAAATGTTTCAGCACCAAAAAATGACAAAACTGCAAAAATTTGTACAATGGCATCATCACATTTACTGTATATTATCATACCCGGATGTGTTCACTAAGCCCCCGGGTTTGTTGAGCTCTGAGCTTATCATTGAGGTTTAAAGCTATTGTTTTAAAGGTTTAACGCCAATGTCACTGGTACAGTGCAGTTTGTCCCAGCAGCTGTGTGTATGCGTGAATGTGTGTGTGTGTATATATGTGTTGTGCTGTGTCTGCAGGTGGTGCTGGTGTTTCCAGGCCCAGAGGCGATAACGGTGGAGGAGCTGCTGACTCATTTCTATGAAACTGAAGGGAAAAGAGGAGCAGACAGCCCACCGGAGAGGAGAGGAGTAAAAAAACTAAAAGTGGAGGAGGAGACAGGGGGCTCACACACTTGTTCTCCAGAGCTCACAGACGACCCACAGAAACACACCTGTCCAGTTCAGAGAGTCGTCTTCATCGACAGCACCTGGAACCAAACCACCAGGATCATCACAGATGAGCGACTGCAAGGTATCACTGCACTGAATCACACACACCTTCTGTTTAAAGCAAAAAAATTAAATTAACTCACAGTTCACTCCAGATGTGGTCCATCGCTTGGTGTCTGTTGTTTGTAGTGTCAGAAACCACATAAGCACATCTGTTAGAGATTACCTGACAGCTCCACATGGTTTGAGACATGGAGCTAAAGTTCTTTTTTTTCTGGCCCTCCTTATTCAGTACAGCAGTTAGGTTCAGAATGTAACTCCAGCACCATTTAAGGTGAAATAGAAATTCTGAACAGGACCCCGCCTTCACTAACACATTTGAGGAGATCTGGGCATGTAGATAGCACAGTGCTTATTGGTGGGCTGTAAGCATCCATTACTTCCATTAACCCTATAGCTAACTCATTAGCACACCTCAAACACCAAATCCGCCTTGGCAGATATACGACATTTGGGTTAATGAGGGAAAACCGTTGCCTTTACTCTTCCATGCAGACGCGGGCTGCTAATCATGATTGCTGTTTTGGTCTCTGCCAATCTGACATTACAAAAGGCTACAATATGCACATGAGCCTCTAATCACAGTGTTTCTGACTAAATGACCAAGCACAGCTCCAGGTGAGTTACTGAGTGTTCTGACGAATCCAGGTCTTTCTGTAATGCAGCAAAAGTCTAATTTTTAACCGTTATAGGTGGTAGCGAATCAGGGCATGGATGTCAGGGCTCAGCTGTTGTCGCCGGAATAAGGAGATTTGTTTAAATGTGTGATATTACAAAAATGTTGATTTCAAAACAGGTTGTTGTTGTGGCTTATTGTCCATATATGAAACAATACTTTAAGCCTTTTATAATTCCAGAAAGTGATGATACGGACCCTTTAATATCTTGAAAGGCATTGTAATCACAATACGTAGCAGGAAAATCTTAAAATCATCTTATGTCTTTCTCACACACTCGTTAACTTTTTTCGCCCGCAGCTTTGCCACAGGTGGAACTGAAGTCCAGGAAAACATGTTTCTGGCGTCACCAGAGAGGTTCTCCAGACACATATCTGGCCACCATTGAGGCCATCTATTACTTCCTGAAGGACTTCCACATCCACTGTTTACTGAGGGAGTACAAAGGAGAGTATGATAATCTTCTTTTCTTCTACTCCTTCTTGCACAAACTCATCAGCAAGGCCAAGCAGGATGCTGGGAAATCCTGAGGACAGACTGTTCTCATCTATTGCCTATCATCAGACCAGAGCAAAGACTGGAATTATGAGAAGAGCAGTTGAGCTAGAACACAACAGTCCACACTGTTCTGCCTCGTCCAGATGTGGTCGATCAGTCAAAACATGTTTGACTTCTTTGGTTTTGAACTGGAGCTACCAAGCTAACACCCAAGTCAAAAGGAACCCAAATCTTTCCACCCCCACACCAGTATGGGACACAGTACGACATACTATGATCTGTAAAAATGAACTGAACTTCTTCATTAAAGTGGATCAGAGCAGGATTCACTGTGAGCTGTACTAAATTCCAGTGCTAAACGTGGCCGTTTCAGACGACACCAAGACTGCTGTTCACAAAGACTAATCTGGGATCAGGTTCCTCAGTTGTGTTCACTTTTACGGCTCACAGTAAGTCATGCTGCTTCCTTAACCACATCCACAAGTCTGATCCACCTTAATGAAGAGCTGGAAGTGGTTTGAGGGTCCAGAGAAGTTTTGGGAATGAAAAAATTTGGGTGACTTTTGACTTCTAGTGTTAATGCTAGCCCTGTAGCTCCAGTTCAGCAAAATTTGCTAAATCCAAACACCCCTCAACTGATTAACCACATCTGAGCTAGGTGGAAGTTTGTTTTGCTGAAATGTTGCTTTAAGATTCAGCAGGAGTTTTACTCTCTGTATCTTGGACTGAACGGTTCTCAAAGCTGCAGAAAGGACTGTGCAATAATAAACATCTTTTAACGTGCTGTGGAAGCTCCATTTTCCAGATAGAAATACACAGCCTCTGTCTTTACATCCTTTTATTTACAAAGCAATCCATGCGATTCAGGGGTGTCGGCGCTGCTCTCAGAAGAAGGTGAGACTGGTTTGGAAGTGATTTTGTTTCATTTATAAAGTAATTTTATTATGAATAAAATGAGCATGATCATTTTTCAAATAAATATTTTTCTTCATAATTCCGTAGTCGTGTTGTGAAGGTGCGCCTGTGTCGGGAGCTCAGTAGTAAGCCTCTCTGATCTTGGCCTGTAAGCTGTCGCAGGTCTTCTTGGCGTCTCCCAGCAGCATGGAGGTGTTTGGTTTGTAGAATATGGGGTTGTCCACAGCTGCGTAGCCAACGCCCAGGGTTCGTTTCATCACTATCACCTGCACCAGCGAGAGACACGGTGTAAACATGCGGGCGGCTGCTAATGATTTGCAGCGATACGGTATTTATTGTACCATAAACAACTAGAAAGTACAGAAACTAGAAAGTTTTTATTTCCCCTCACTACAGTTTAATTGGGAAAAAGTCAAGTAAATTTATTCTTTAACTTATTTACCATTGCTCAGTTAATCCACTAGTGTAACCATTAAGACTTCTGTAGTTTTCTCTTTGTTGCCAACACCTTACAAAATATATTATTACAGTCTGTCAGAATGACCATGTGGACCATATGCACATTATAGAGCACTTTCATTTTTATGGATTTTGATGTATTTTTTTTGCTGACTGATGTTACTACTCACTGCAGCCCTATATGCAAGTGTATGTGTGTGCTGTTGGTCTCTGACCTGTTTGGACTTCCACACCTCCAGCACAGGCATGCCTGCAATGATAGAGTTTGGATCCTCCTGCGCTGCCGAGTTCACAGTATCATTGGCTCCAATAACAAGGGTCAAATCAGTCTCTGTATGAGAGAAACACACACACACTCAGAAGGAACAGTGAAACTGAGTGATGGGGGAGGGGGAGGACCACCCTACCCACCCAGAGAGAGAAAGAGGACAGTTATACTGAGCCATGCAGCTTTTTTGCATTAATTATGAAATACATCTCTGTGCTACAGATTTCAGTCCTTATATTTTCTGTTACTATCTATGAGATTTTATTGGTGTCTTCCTGGACTGAGTGAATCAGCCACTTCAGTTCATTTGAGTCATTTGTTTTTCTGCTGGTATTTGGATCTTGCACCATAGATATGTGAATCAGCACCACAGTTTATTTCTACTGCACTGCTGCTGACAGAAGACCCTGCCTGTTAAAGGTTTGGGGACTACTCTCCTTTTTTGGACATTTTCTGAGCTGTGTTTGATTTTCACTTGTACTTTTCTAATTTGTGTAAAAACCCATGTAAAGGTTTGGTTTATGATGAAGCAGCCGTGTTCTTCTGCTGTGGGTATAATCCTCATCCTCACTCAGCTCTTGTCCCTCCGTGTGTCCTCCCTGGTATGTAGAGCAGCTTTTAAATAATGATGGACACATTTTCTCTCCAAACTATTGTTAAAAGCACAGAGTGAACCTCTTTTAGACCAAATATTTACATGTCGTATTGCTTTCCTCTAAATAGTCCTGCTTTGGTTTGAATATGGTCAGTGACAGGCAAACAGTCATATAAACCAAGCTTATTTGGATTAAAAACAGTTGGGAAAGGGTAATTGTCCCCACACTTTGCATGGATGTGATTATAGCTCACCTGGGAAATCCTCGTTAATCTCGTCCATCTCCAGAACCACGTCGTATGGAACTCCAGCTTCAGCCAGGAGCACGTTCAGCTGACCAGGCATGCGTCCGGCCACAGGATGGATTCCAAACCTGAGCAGTGAGAAATGAACTAAATCGGTTTTTAAAGTCCAGGTAAATGTCCTTTGTGTTTCTGTGTCTCAACAATAGACAGATTAGTGATCCCAAAATAAATGACACAGTTAAAAATACCAAAAACATTTGTGCAAATATGCATCACTGCAGTCGTATATTAAGAGCAGCAGCAAAAATGAACAGAAAACACATAATGCTTATATCAGAGTCGTCAGATACCTGCTTATACAACTGAGCTTCCCAGACAATTAATGACAGGCCTGGCTGATAAACTGAGGTAAGACAGTTTTAAAACTTATTACAGTGTCTGGCTCATAATATCAGGACTATCTGTTATATATTTCTGCGCTATTTTTCTTCAATGCATTCTTGGTCTAGTCTCACTGCAGTTATTTTATCAGTCCTGTTCTAACCTCTTAGACAAGTATGTTTAATAAGATAAGTATGTACATGAAATACATTAGCTAAAGAAAACGACTTATCAAATCCTCTTAAGTTCACTCCTGTTAGAGGAACTGATTTCCACAAGGTGGGACCACTTTCCTTGTAAGCACAGTTTCAGAGGGCCTGTAGCTTAGTTGCACTTTTGAACTGCATAAACATATAAAATAGGAATTACACGAACGTCCTAAAATGCAGCTTTTTGATAGGATCACACAGAATCTGATTTGAAATGTGAGATTTTAAGAATGAAATGTCATTCGGGTGAATTGAATTGTGTTTAGTTTTCCGCGCGGGGGGGGGGGGGGTAGTATTGGATTTGTACTAAAGTTGAACTGTTTGTCCAAGTTAAAATAATGTATGTATGATGTATTTGCCGTGTATCATAATTACACAGCTGCTTTTTTTTTTTTTTTTCTTTGTCAGTGTGTGTTTGGAATATTCTGCTCAGGCAAGAAAGAACTCATGTGTCCTCATACCTGCAATGTCTCATACTTTCATTGTGATATTAATAAAATCTAAAGAAAGGCTGAGGATATGGAGAAAATAAAGATAAAAGAATTGTTTTATAAATCTCAACACACAAAAACAATGTATTTTAATTATAAACAATACAGTAGTAACGATGTGAACACACAAGGTTGCTTTGCTGTGTGTTTGAGTAACGCTGGTGTTACACTTTGCTGCTGAGCTCCGTCCTGTCCTCTGCTGCTCCCACACACACACACACACACACACACACACACACACCCTGCGGAGCCCCCACAGTGCCTGGTTCCCATTGTCCTTCAGTCTCAGGCCGTGTTTTTCTCTGAAGATATCAGACCCAGATGTGTTTTGTCCATTTTTTAATATAATTAGTCTGGAGCTCAGTGGTGCTCATGTCTTTTTGCTAAAATAACAGAGCGAATGCACACTGAGATTATTCCTGGAAGTCTTTACACAGGCTAATATAAAAGGTCAGTGGCTGAGATGGACTTTTGGAGACTCTCCATTGGATCGATGACTCACGGAGAGAGAGGGAGAGGGAGAGGGAGGGAGAGAGAGCGAGGGATCAGAGAGAGAGAGAGAAATGATCAAGAAAAAGGGAAAGTGTTCCAAAGTCCACACTTGTGGCTTCTGGCTTAATCACATTTAGGTGACATGTCTGTAGTTTTAGTGACAGTGAGAAAGCACTTGTTAAGACCTAAAGTGTGCAGATGTCACTTCTTCAGCATGCCTAGATTGGCTTTGTGTGTAAGTTGTAGGGCAAATTTCAACATTTTCTGATCTATAAGACATAACTTGCCTAGTAATTCTTATTGCAGCACATAGTTTTATTTGTACGCTGTTTGTTGAGCCTGTAATTGTTGCTTTCACATTTTACACAGCTGGATAAAGCCTGTTCTCTCTATTCTATTTGCTTTAAAGCAGCTGAGTTTAAAGGCTGTGTTTACGGTGGACTTCAATCGTTCGTATTCATAAAGTTTCTTAGAGCAGCAGCACTGATTTAGAGCAGCAGATTCCTTTCGTAAGTACTGACTAACAAAAACAGATTCAAGTTTCTTACAGAATGGGTGAATATTTGTGCAAAAACAAAATAAGATGTTAACTTAGGATGTCATCGCAATATAAAAATACTTAAAATCCACAGCAGTAAATGTACATATAAGCAGTGTAGATTGTAAATATGTATAGATTTTGATTTTAAAAAAAAAAGGCAAATATGAAAAACATACAGCTCACCAGTTCCACTTTTATGGAGCGAAAAACTCCAATAAAATAAAAATACCAGGAGATATCATTTCATATTATAGAAATGCACTTTATTTTATACACCACTATCTTTGTCATATGCAAAACTGAACTGAAATAAGCATCAGAAATTCTTAAAAATATATAAATACTGCATCATTGCAGGCGAAGCTACAAAGAATTCTTTGCAGTTTTGGTTTCTCTTTCATTTCTCTTATTTTTCATTCTTTCTTTTTAACATTAAATTGGTTTCTTGTGCTATTCTCATGTTTAAAATTAGATATAATTAGAAATAGATATGTGTTTACTTTTAACATGTGTTTATTTTTTAACATGGGGCTGTTTTTGAGTTCAGATTCAGTTCATTTTTTGCTTCATGGTCTAAAGATCCCACGCTTGAACCCCAGCAACTAAAAAAATCACTCATTATCAGCACGTTAGCAGAAATATTCTAACTGGTACTGCACGTCCCCAATATTAGCTGATATTATAGTGGGGCCTGGTTTTTAAGATGGAGATGTGAGAGTGTGTGTGTGTGTGTGTGTGTGGGCATGAGTGTGGGCATGCGTGTCTAATTACCTGACAGTTTTATTCTGCTCTTTGAGCATCTTCACCATGTCAGCAATAGGATACTGAGCTTTGGCTGCACACAGACCCCAACCTGAGAGAAACACACACACACACACACACACACACACACACAGCTGTCAGTGTGCTCCTGTATGCATAATGATAATGAGTTAAAGATGTGAAAGCTTGGAGTGTGTGTCCGATCATAGGACGCACGGAGGTCACGTCTGTTTGGATTTAGAGTTCTAGCATCAGTCTGAAAATGTGTGTGCGCACGTGTGTGTGTGTGTGTGTGTGTTTCAGCATGCGTGTCTTTCAGGGGAACTCCGTTTGATTGGATTCAGATTGTGGTGTTTCCCGAGCTGCCTGAGCAATCCAGCGCAGCAGGGGAGTGCGTGTGAGAGACAGACACACACACCACCCCTCCTGACCTGTAGCGTGTGTGTATATGTGTGTGTGTGTGAGGGAATACAGGAGAAACCTGAAAGCCTCAGGGGCCGTCACACCTCACATCCTGACCTATAGGGAACCGAAGGTCTACTTTTCTATTTCTCTTTGTTCTGACTCTTACGTTCTCTTTGTTTCCTTCCCCCTCCCTTTCTCTCCCTCACTCACTCTCACCCCACCTGTGTACACCGGCCTCAACAGTTTGAGGACACTTAACTTTCTTCTGAAATTTTCTGAAAATAATGCTTGTTTTTGTCCAGAAATTTTTTTTAAACATTTTACCATTTTAAAATAGTGTACTGCTCTCATGATTAATAGGAAAAACGCTTTCATATGAGTGATGACACACGTAGACACCAGCATGTAAGTCTTTTCTCTCTTATCTGGCTCTCATTCTTTCCCAATAATGTACCGCATACCCTCATGCAGTAGGTCATTCTATGATACACAAGGAAATAGAGCCCTCTGGTGGTTAATTTGTGCATTGCAGACGTCTGCAACAGGTGCGAATACTCGCTTGTTTTTCCATGACTAATCATGATTAATCGCATTGTTGTATGCAAAATTAAATAATTAATTCAGAAGTAGTGTATTGTGCACTTTTATTTTTAAATTACTGCTATATGAACAAAAAATTGTGAAAATGTTATTGCATGTGAAAATGTTATTGCTCTTTTGTTCATATAGCAGAACTTTAAAAATAAAAGTGTGCCATACACTACTTTTGAATTCATTAATTAATTTTGCATAGAACAGTGCAATCAATCATGATTAATCGCAGAAAAACAATCAATTAATTGCGATTCAAATTGTAAGTGTTTCGCAATTCAGATTGTATGTGTGTGTGTTTGTGTGTGTGTGTGAGTGTGTGAGTGTGTGAGTGTGTGTTTGTGTCATACCGGGTGTGATGATGATGGAGTTTGCCTCTTTGATCATATCTATAGTCTGATCAACATTGACCTCGGTGTGTGTACCCACAATCTCCATAGGTTTTCCGCCGAGTGTGGATGTGGTTCCGTATCCGCCCAGAATGACGTTGGGCAGAGAGCGATTCATCGCCTGCCACAGAAATACACAAATACATCTGACTGAACATGTTAAACAAAACATACTAAAGTGTACAGGGTAATAAGTCAACAGCTACTACACTTGCAACTTATGGTCAATTGTTGGATAAAAACTGCTGAAGAAAAGTGCTGCTTTAATCTGCAGTCATAGTAGACAGCAGTTTGCATCACCTTTGTGCATGTGAACTAGACTATATATATATATATATATATATATACACACATAAATGTATACATGTATATAAACACAGATGAATTGAATAATAAGCCCTGTCCATTTACGAAATGCTAATTGCTGACTGTTTATTGGTGGAAGTTTAGCTTTAATGACATGGCTTACGCACCACACACATGATGTAAGAGAGGATGGCACCAGACGAGCCAATCAGAGCGCCCACAATGGTCATCAGGTTGTTGTCCAGCAGGAAGCCCTCAGCACACAGCGCCCAGCCGGAGTAACTGTTCAGCACTGTGATGACCACAGGCATGTCAGCACCCCCTATAGCTGCGGTCAGCGTTACACCCTGCACACACACACACACACTTGATTTTAGACCTTCTCAGAATGTGGAGTAAAATCACTGTCACTGTAACATCAAGTGCCCTATTGCTTAAAATCACAGTACTGATATTTTCTCCATATTGTGCAGCAACCAATTTGCCGGAGCACATTGCAAGAGTGTAGCACTGATGCCTTGCAAAAACAGCACAGTTACAGCCTCTGGCCTTCTCTTCGCTCTCGTGAAATAACAACGATAACAAAGTAAATTCAGAAATGTTACATGATGTGCCCACCATGCCCCCACACCATATCCAATTTGTGCTTTCTCCCGGCTCCATCAGGTGCCCTATTGCTGATCTCTTGCATTAATATACAACACAGTTGATGTGCAGAAGTGGAAAAACAAGCTTTTGGCCCTGTTTATTTTACAACTGCGCTTGATGTGCCTCAGCCACATTTCAATGTTACAATTCAGAGCCCATGAAGAGATTAAAAAAACACATAGCCTGTCGACAGAAATGTGTTAGAAAGGAGATAGAAAGTTTGGTCTGTGTGGATTTTTCTGGCCAGTGTTATGTCCTTACCTCAGATGAACCACACCAGTTTCACTGTAAGCAGACTGAGGAGGGTGTCAGTGTAGTGTAGTACAAATTTCAAGAGGCATCTACTCACCATGACCCCTGACAGGCCAGAGACGGCGATCAGGCAGCCCAGGCCGGTGGTGTAACTGTCACTCAGCATGAAGGGAACCATCCCCCCGACAGAGGCTGCTAACAGAGATGCATTCAGCAGGTGGCGACCAGGAAGCATCAGAGGTGCTGAGTCCAGAACACCTGCATACACACACACACACACACACACACACACACACACATACATTTACACAAAAAAAACAAACTAACTTCAACTGACTTCAGGAGAGTAATAAGAAATAAAAGCCCGATAAAAGTCATTCTAAAAACGACCCCTCACCAGGAGATTGTGAGTTCAGTGCCACAGCCATCCCACATTAGCTCAGAATTTGTCATGGTTGTAATTCTCACTACAAGATCACATGTGGCCCGCAAGACTAAGTAACAGTGTAAAGAAAACTATTGCTGTTTGCATTGTGCAACCAGTAGGACTGCACAATAATGATTAGCATATCAGTCTCTGTAATACTGATTTCACAGAAGGCAGCAATAAGCAAACGAACCTCTAACCAAATACAGTGTTTCTGACAGGGCGACCAATCACAGCTCCTGGTGAAGGACTGGGTGTTGTGATGAATCGAGGTCTTCATGTAACCCAACATTTGTCTAATTTTTAACCGTTAAAGGTGTTGCCAAATCGGTGCCTGAATGGGCGGGGCTAAACAGCTGTAGTTGGAATAAGATGTGTTGGTTTTACAAACACTATGACTTGAAAATGGGCTGTTTTTGTAGCTTATTTTTCATTTGTGGACTGTATGGATGGGGGAATAAACATCCAATCAATATTTACAGACTTTTTAATTCCAGAAAAGTGATGATTTTGGTATTTTAATGTCTTGAAAGTCATCACAGTTGCAACAAAATGGCAAAATCGGAGCACTGATATTTTCTCCATATTGTGCAGCAACCAATTTGCCGGAGCACATCGCAAGAGTGTAGCACTGATGCCTTGCAAAAACAGCACAGTTACAGCCTCTGGCCTTCTCTTAGCTCTCGTGAAATAACAACGATAACAAAGTAAATTCAGAAATGTTACATGATGTGCCCACCATGCCCCCACACCATATCCAATTTGTGCTTTCTCCCGGCTCCCAGTACACCTAAATCGATGATTCACGGTTATTAATGGCTTGATTCCACTGTGACTGGTGCTGGAAGAGAACTAACGTTAAATATTTCTAGCTGGAGACCCACATTTCTAAGGATGAGCACAGAGGGGTTTCATTAAAAAACCCTTCATAAGAGATGACAGCTCTGACGGTCTCAGAAATCTGCAGCTAATTATCAGCTAGTATACGCGCGTGTGTGTGTGTGTTTGTGTCATAGGAGCCGAATGCCATCTTCAACCTCTCCACTCCATCAGGCTTTTGGCTACAATACTGAAGACGAGCTCTTCTTCCTCTTCCTTTAAAAACAATCAGAAAATAAATAATCTGATAAGGAGAACCAGCTTTTGGCTTTTTTTAAAACTTTTTTGTTAAAAAAAGAGGAAACTGGAGCTCATGATTAAACTCTTTCATGATTAAAATGTACTGCAGACCCTCGGTATGGAGTTGGGGGCACACACACACACACACACACTGAAAACACACTGCAGAAATCTCTGCAGAAATCGCCTGACATCAGAGAAACTGCCCTACACAATTTCATACTTTTCAGTTAATTACTATGAAACAGTAAAAACGAGATGTTAGATGTGTCCAGAGTAGTTGATTCTATAATGACTGAGAAAGCTGTTGAACATCAAGAATGAAGTCATCAGAATGATTCATATTTGAAAAGTGTACAAAGTGTACATTACAGAATGTAAAGTAGGGAATCACTTACATTATGACGTGAAACTATAAAAAACAAACCAGAATACTAATTAGGGCTGCACGATATGGACAAAATATCAGTATTGAGATTTTATCGCTACATATAGTGATTGCAATGCCATTCATTATAGGCCCATATCATCACTTTTCTGGACTGAGGGTTGTAAACACTGTGAAAGTTTCAATTTACTCCCTTGTCCATACAGTCCATATATGGAAACTGAGGGGCAAAAAAAAATTTGAATTCAGAATTGCTATGTCACAAAATAAATACATTTTTCTCCTTATTCAGCCGGCACCATTTTAACCTTGCCTGATTAGTCCCGGGTATTTTAAACTTGTACTGATTTCTGAAAGAGCCGTAATACAGGGAGGCCAATCTGAAAAAAAGATCAGTTGCTCATACATTAGTCTTAAGGGCAATGTAACAAAAACCGTCTGTTTATCCCTCTTAATCTGAGGCATAAAAAGGACAGTGTAATAATGAATAATGATGAATTATGAACTATATCTTTGATGCACAAATATCAAAATGAAACAGAAGGAAGATGAATATAACCCCTTAAACACACCTTGACCAGTCAGGGTCTTTAATAGTTAAAGATTAGTCAAAATAATGTGATTGGTTAGAAGCCCATTGGCAGATTGCAGCCTTCTGTGATGTCGGTGTTGCAGGGACCGACACCGCGATATTGATTAACAGGTTATATACTATGCAGCCCTAATGCCAGTGCTGTGAAATTTCACCTTGGAGTTTGCCATAGGCAACAAGTGAGCCACTGAAAGTGACTCCGCCGATGTAAGTGCCCAGGTAGGCCACGGTCTTCACTACATTAGCAGCCGGATGGACGTCCAGATGAGGGTGTTCAATCATGAACTCTGCGATGCAGGTGAGCACAGCAGCCAGACCCACCAGGCTGTGGAACGCGGCCACGAGCTGCGGCAGGTCCGAGATCTCAATCCGCTTAGCGATCGTCAGACCTGGTGGTATTTCACAAAGTAGGATTTCTATTATCACAATTGGCCACACAATTTAGAAACTCCTAGTTTTCTCCTTACAGCAAATATAGCTGATTTGCCACGACACAAGAACAAGTAATGGAAAATGGTTCATTGTTTACAGCAGTGGTGGATGGAACCAGACATCTGCTTGAAACCTTGGAAATGTTGTTTTACCAACTTTTTGAGAAGCTTTTGGCCTAAAACTGAACCCATTCGTTGTGGAGGGATCCACGCACTGTAAACCACCCCCCCCCCCCAAAAAAAAATTGTTTTAGTTCAGATTTGCCACTATTTT
>JBBIGA010051820.1:0-12845 GCA_037576975.1 Alestes dentex
AGCATCCAGCTTCTGGGGCTCCATGGCCACACCCTGAGGGGATATGACAAACCCAAGGAATGTGGTGGAACGCTGGTCGAAAGGGCATTTCTCGAGCTTACAGAACAGTTGATGGGCCAGCAGCTTCTTTAACACTGCCCAGACATGCTGGGTGTGTTCTTCAGGGGTCTTAGAGTAAATTAAGATGTCATCCAAGTAAGCAAAGACCCACCACCCCAGCATGTCTCTCAAAACATCATTTATGAACTGTTGGAATGCTGCTGGCGTGTTGTACAAGCCAAAAGGCATAACCAACGTTTCATAATGGCCGGTGGGAGTTATGAAGGCCATCTTCCACTCTTTGCCCTCTCTGATACAGACGAGATCAAGTCCAGTTTGGTAAAGATAGTGGCACCAGAGAGAGCATCCAGGGTGGTGTTGGTAAGCGGGAGTGGATGACGGTTCTTGATGGTGATTTTATTTACCCCCCGATAGTCAACACACGGACGGAGACCACCATCTTTTTTCATTACAAAAAAGAACCCCGTGGCTGCTGGCGAAGAAGAGGGATGGATGGTGCCTTGGCGGAGGCCTTCTGCTACATACTCTTCCATGGCCTTCTGTTCATCTATGGATAGGGAGTACAGGTGGCCGCGAGGAGGTACCGTACCAGTCTGGAGGTCAGTGGCCAAAGCATTTGGCTGATGAGGAGGTAAAGCGAAGGCTTTAGATTTACTGAAGACCTCTTTTAAATCCTGTTTGTGGCTGAGCTGGATGTGAGCCTAGATGGTGAAGTGGGAACGGCCGGGGTCATGGAGGTGGCAAGGACTGGACCAGGTGAGTTCCTCCCCCTATTCAGCTGGTCTGACCGTTTCCCGGACGGATAGGGCAGACAGCACGGTGATGGTCGGGGAGGCGTAATAGGCACATAGGCCTTCGCGATAGCATCTAGCCCGCCCTACCTGCATGGGTTCCCTGGCTCCAGAGTGGGCCTCTGATGGAGGTGGAGCGTCCACGGAGAAGGATGGTTTGGAGCGTGGGGTCGCAGGCGGCAGAGCGCGAGAGGTTGCTTTGGAGCGAGAGCTCATGCGCCGGTCCACGCGCATACACAGCTGAATCATCCCCTCCAACATGCTGGGTAGCTCTCCTCCAGCGAGCTCGTCTTTAATTCACGGAGCCAACCCCTTGTAATAGGCAGTGCGTAGCGCGGAGTTGCCCCAATCCGTCTGCACCGCGAGGGTCCTAAAGTCGGCCGTGTAACGACTCACGGAGCGCTAGCTCTACTGCAGATGGTAGAGACGCGAATCCAGCTCCACCTCGCTGTCAGAGTGATGGAACGTGGCTTTGAGTTGTTTGGTGAAGTCGGGGTAGTTCCAACAGGCATCCTGATCGGATCTCAATACCGCGGTAGCCCACTCAGCTGCCTGCCCGGTGAGGAGGGAGACGAGAAGTGCTATTCGGCTCTGGTCAGATGGATATCTCTCGGGCTGAAACTCAAAATTAGATTGAGGTTAGTAATAAACACCTCACACTTCCCGTCTACCCCGTTCCACTTTTCCGGTAAACCCATTTTAGTTAGAGGATGTGAAACAGAAGTTGAAGGTGATGAAGAGGAAGCGGTAGCAGCTGGTTGGGACGCCAGCAGCTCAGCCGGCTTGGGCACATGTAGCTCCGCCACCTCCTGCCTGAGGCTTACTACCTCTGGTCCAAGTGCATTAAGCTCGGCCCCCTGCTGATTAACCAGGTCAACCAACGCAGCCCAGTCCGCTGGGCTTACTACTGTGGACTCAGGCATTCTGTCACAATAATGAGATTAAAAGACACCTGAGCTGTAGTTTGCCCGTGTAGCATGAAGGATAAGCGCAGGCAGACACGAAAGGGCTGGTAGAATCACGCACTTTACTCTGTGAATGCTCAAAACACGAGTGAAGATTACCACGGGAATCCACATTCACACACACACACACACCCACACACACAGTGGTATTAAACAGAAGTGAGTACTCACGAAACCAGAAGAGACGACTGGGAATGGTGAGTAGATGTCTGAGTAACTGGATACTACCAACTTCCTGATTATATACCTTGTGATGCGCGTTAATTCCGTCGACCTGTGCGCATCACATGACTGGTGTGCGTGACACCTTCATTGTCAGAAACATTTTTGTATTGTGGTGCTGTGGTGAAACAAAACTTTAACACTGCAGTAATCAATCCTAAAAAAGGAGAATCATTTCACTAAAAGAACTTTGAAGCTTGCAGGTGGATGTATTGTGTTTGTGGCACTGGAATTGTTGGATAGGGACAAAGAGAATAAGTGATTCTACTACATGGAAGTTAATGTACCACAATCAGTGTAGACCTGAAGATGAATAAAGGTTGAATATAGCAACAAGACATATAACTATTTATGAACTAGAAGCAAAATGCAAGACAATCAGTATGACAAATTATTAAATTTAAATCACAATAAAGCTTCTGAGCTTCTACTCACAGACACAAATGTGGTACTGACTGAACATTTATTTCAACAGAATTGTTTAGCTTCAGTAATCTACAAATGAGAAATAATTAAACAAGGTAAATACTTCAAGGCAAATACTTTGTTGAAAGCAGAAATAACTTAAGGAACTCATGATAGGTGAGGGGGTAAAGCAGTAGCATGAAGGCCTGGGGAGAAATTATGCACCACTGGCTTAGCCTTGCTCATTATAGATGATTAATGTCTTTTCTTTACTGGTTTCACCAGCAGGCTGTCTATGATGAAATCCCCTCAGTACTCAGTAATAATAAACTACGACCATGTGCAAGATAATGTTCTAAGGTAAATTATGAAGGAAATGGAAATGTGAGGTTTTGCTCAGAAAAGTGCTGAAAGGTGGCACACATCTGGAAATCACACAGTACATCAATAGTACAAACATAAATGTGTGTGTGTATGCGTGTGTGTATGTTGGGTATATTTTTATTTAATAGAAAATTAATTTGATTGCTTCTCTTCTGAAAAGAAAAAGCATGACAGTTATAACAGATCCATGTGTGTTGATTAGATGGTCATATATATGAGTGGAGGCAGGTGTTCCATAACTGGAAACCTAAATCTCCCTACTGACTGCCAAGTGGTTTCCTGCGTTCCTTAATGTGTTACACACCTTCACATGCGCACATATATAACTTGTATGTTTTGAGTAGGATTTGTGTTTCATTGTGTGCGTATGGTTCTGTGTGTCAGAAGTCAGTTTTTTCTGTCTGTTTTGTGTGTGATTAATATTACTTCAAAGTGTGTTGTACTGTTAAAGATATCACCAAGGTCCCTATGTGTGTGAATGTCTCAGGTGTGCCGGTGCGGCTGGTGGGCGGTGAGAATGAGAGAGAGGGACGAGTGGAAATTCTGGTCGCTGGCCAGTGGGGGACGATCTGTGATGATGGCTGGACAGATCAGGATGCAGAGGTGGTGTGCAGACAGTTGGGCTACAGGTAACACGTTTATATCTGCAGATTCTTCATGTTAGCAACTATTATACAAGTAGTCCAAAGTTTGTTGGACTAAAATTCTGCCATACAAAATAATGGTAAACATACAAAATAATGGTAAAAAACGGCATGACATGCAGTGTTGCTGTAATGTGTACAGATTACTTAAGAACCAATTGTGATTGGTACGGCAGCTTGCAAAGTCTATGCACTGTGTAAAAGAACTTTATACACCTGCCCCGCGCCTTGAAATTAAAGGCTGTTAAAAATTCCCCTTAATGTTAATCAAATGGTCTTTTTACTCAACAAATAATTAAAATATATTAATTACATTTAATTCCAATTTACTACTTTATTTTCAAAGAGAAACCAAAAAGGCACAATGGCCTAAACAAACCAGAGATCAGAAAGAGAACAGAAAGAGGGACATGAGAGTACTGACCAGGGACATGAGAGTACCCCCCCAACCCCCCAATTCCACAATCTCTTCACTTAAACACCGGCTGGCTGTGAACATTCAGCCGGCCAGTGTACACCCATGTCAAAATAAAAGTGCTATAAACAAAACAGGAAGAGTGGCCTCTAGCGGCCGCTGACCAGATACATGACAGCAAGCAGTTTTTGGGTGCATTACCGAAACCTTGTGGTGGTAGTAACATGTTGCTTACTACCAGGCGATGCTAAAAACATGTTATACATTAAAGAAATGATGATGGGTACATAAAGTATTTGATTTTTATTATGTAATGACTATCTGAAAATTCAAAATCATTACTCAGCCCTGTTGACTACCATACTTGACAAAGCTTGCTGGTTTGTGCGGGCCATTTTGGTGAGATTGTCAATCTAGTGAAGTCATTTCAGTGCGTAGGAAAGTAAGCTTGCACATAGCAATATTTGTATGTCAATTTTTATGACCTAATGATTCTGACAACCTTACATTGAGTGGGTGAGGAATAACTTACTTAAGTAAGATAGATAAATAAACTCATGTCAGGAGATAAACTGAAAGAGCAGCAATACCTCCTTTAAATGTCTCTTCCATAAGCAGAACAGCATGGGGAACACAGTGTCACAGTACAGGGAGGGGTACTGGGACGAATGCAGAGACAAACGCATTTACGCTGCTACTGCATATTGCTTGATTGTGTTTCAGACTCCTGAAGTGGTTTGAGCATCGGTATTATATCTGTTTAGAACACATCTTGGGGGTATGTACACCTACAAATCAGATATAATCCTGGTACCCAAGATGCATGAAGTAACAAAGTGTAATCTGGTTTAAGCAGTGCCCAAAATCACATTGAGAAGTCCACCATGCAGCTAGATGTGGTTTGAGTGAGTTTTGGGAATGTGTTTACATAAGCAAATTGGGTGACTATTGACTTCTAATATTTGTAAACAACAATAGCAATTAGTAGCTCCAGTTTTACCTGGGCTACATCTGGTGGAAGTGGAGAATTTAGCAAATTTGCTTTTTTTGCCAAGCTATTTCTTTGACACAATATACTGGTCATATAGCAGAAAGGAATGAGTGAAGGGTACAAAAGTACAAAAATGCATTTAGAAAATTTACAGTCTGCTAAAGCACAGTTTGAAGTGTTCTTTTGGAAAAATAAACATATTTTAGCCATGTTTCCATAAAATACATGAAAAAAAAATACTATTCTTTATAGTAAGTATCCTATTGATGTTCAAAGGTACACATCTTTTTTCATAAGGGAAGATATATTTAAACCCAAACACAACTCATTCACTCCAGTATCTCTTGGCAGGAGCCATGATCTCTTCAACATTTAGCAGCAGTGTGTTGGGGGGCGGGCTGGGAGATCTGTTGCCAAATGCAGTTTCTTTATTTATAACCCAGTGTGTCTTTCATGTACTAATAGCTAAAAGTTGTGTCTAGTACAACTTCAGGAATGTTTAATTCAGTCCCCTTCCTACTCTTTTTCTCATAAATGCACACACATGTGTTTAAGAAGTTAAGCATCTGGAAAACATAAGGGTGAGAATGCCTTAGAACTTGATAACAGTGCTCTTTGTCTAGGGTTAACACAGGATATGTGTTAAAGTTAAATGTGTTGGATTATCGGGTGTGTATGCATTTTATTGTGTTCCTTTGAGGTGATTCTGTAGTTCACTTTCACATTGACACACATATTAAGGAGCCTATGTTCAAATTTATTTTTCTTTTCATTTTTGTTCTGGATTCTTTTTTTTTGCCTCTTGTGTTTTGCCTCTTAGTCTAGCCACTGTGTTTTTGCTCTCTGTGTATCTCTGTTCAGCTGTAGACCGTCCTTGTTCATCTCCATTCTGCTTTTGTTATGCTTTGTTTTGTTTTACTTCTTGTTTCTTGTTTTCTGTTAATAAATTCATGGTTTACATTTACATCCTTCGCAAAGCCTATGTCAAATCATCCCAGTTGTTCTTCATTCAAAAAGCAGTGCAAACTGAAACAATCCATATAACTGCAACATGAATGTTGCTGTAGGCTGCATGGAACTAGACATTTTACATAAAATATATGCAAAGCCATGAAAAGTTTAATGAATAGCTTTCAAATTACCACAAATTAGCCGATGTATTTTGCCAACATTTTCTCCTTTCAAAATTGAATGCTCAGTCTTAGTATTTGGTCACATGTATGGCAGCAGGATCCTTATCAATCACAAGGCTCTTTTCTAGCTCATCTGTGCCTTTCCTGTCAATCCTGTGAATAAGAAGTGAATAAGAACCTATACTGATTTTAAAATATTTTTAGTTATTGAGTCATGAACACAGAGGGGATAGTCTAACACCACCAGCTGATACAGAGCCCACTTTACTCACAGTGTTGTGTTTGGTTCTGCTTCACTGACATCCCAGGCTGGGATGTCTTTAATGGAGAGCTGTCAAACATGCATGCTTAAAATTAGGACCACGGCAAGACAGTACTGGGGTACGATCGAACTTGCACACCACTTGGGTTCCCCACAATTTCTCACGATACCAGTCAGCGGCCGCTAGAGGTCGCTGTAGGATTAGGAACTGGCCTCCACCTCCCACAGCTGATTCTAGTTAACCTTTGATTTCTCCTCTCTGTTCACTGGTCCTTAGTTCTCTGTCTTTCGTATTTAAGTTAGTTAGTCCTGTGTTCGGTATGGGAGCATACACTCGCTTTAGTGCCCTCTTTTTTTGTTCATTGTTTTTCATGCTTGGCCACCATGCCTGTTTTCGTTTTGTATAGTTTGTGTTCTTTGTTGTAAATAAACTCCTTCATTATGGCAGTCTGAGCTCGTGCTGCCTTTTACTCATTCCTGTCTGGACCAGGTCAAAGTGTGACAGAATGCTCCCACAGCAGACTTCCACTCAAGCGAGAAATCAATTCATATCCAGCACGGGACTCGGTGGCAAGAGGAGCCGAGCAGTGAGTGTCGGTGGAACTCTCCGGAGTTCTTGGACTATGGCAGCTCTGATGAGGCCGATCTTACTCATGGCTGGAGTGGTCAAGAGGAGGATCAGCCAGAGATCTTCGACCTGCGGGGTTTCCTCGCAAGCCTTCCCGTCCTCAATGCGGCGAGAAAACCACGGAGGCGAAAGGCGAGCTGAGGGAATCGACACACTCCTCTGGAGCTCCCGGAGTATGTGAGTTCAGAAGAGGACGAGCTCATGTACGGGTGGAGCGGGTGACTGGAGGATCCACCGCTGACTTTATTTCCAGACGTTTCCGTCTCCAATACGGCGAGAAAATCCCAGAGGCGGAGGGGATCCCGTGCCAGATCCAAGATGGCGGCTCCCATGCCGGCTACTCTCAGATCAGCCCAGTCAGATATGAAGTCTTCTCCGCGGCCCTGGTTAGGTCTCCAGCCGTCTCCTCTGCCACTCCAGTCAGTGTGATTGCCTCCTCTGCCGCTCCAGTCAGCGCGATCGCCTCCTTTGCCGCTCCAGTCAGCGCGATCATCTTCTCTGCCGCTCCAGTCAGCAAGATCGCCTCCTCGGCCGTCCCAGCCAGCACGACTGCCTCCTGCCGCCTCTCTCAGCCCAGTTCAAGTCAGTCCAGCAGCCTTTCTCAGCCCACCTCTCTCTGCAGGCCCAGCCAGCCTCTCAGCTCTCTCTGCAGGCCCAGCCAGCCTCTCGGCTCTCTCGGCAGCCCCAGCCAGCCTCTCGGCTCTCTCTGCGGTCACAGCCAGCCTTTTGACACTCTCTGTGGCCCCAGACAGCCCGACAGCTTTCGCAGCCGCTCCAGTCACACTAGGCCGCAGAACCACAGAGCCAAGTCACAGCAGAGTTGCAGAGCCAAGCTGCCGCAGCGCCGCAAAGCCAAGCTGCCACATCCCAGGGTCAAGCAGCTGTGACTTCGGAGAGGGTGGCCCCAGCGCGCAGCTCTCTGCCCGTGGTCCCAGTGCGCAGCTCTCCGCCCGTGGCCCCAGCGCGCAGCTCTCCGCCCGTGGCCCCAGCGCGCAGCTCTCCGCCCGTGGCCCCAGCGCGCAGCTCTCTGCCCGTGGCCCCAGTGCACAGCTCTCCGCCCGTGGTCCTAGTGCGTAGCTCCCCTTGTCTGGTTCCAACCCAAGCTCCAGCACCAGTTTCCACACCGGCCACCCAAGGTCCAGCTCCAGTCTCCACACCGGCCACCCAAGGTCCAGCTCCAGTCTCCACACCGGCCACCCGAGGTCCAGCTCCAGTCTCCACCACGACCACCCGAGCTCCAGCACCAGTCTCCACACCGGCCACCCGAGTTCCAGCACCAGTCTCCACACCGGCCACCCGAGTTCCAGCACCAGTCTTCACACCGGCCACCCGAGTTCCAGCACCAGTCTCCACACCGGCCACCCAAGTTCCAGCACCAGTCTCCACACCGGCCACCCGAGTTCCAACACCAGTCTCCACACTGGCCACCCAAGCTCCAGCACCGGTCTCCGCCCCGGCCTCAGCTCCTCCAGCGCCAGTTTCCGCACCGGCCTGAGCCTCTCCAGTGCCGGTTCCCGCACCGACTGCCTCAGCTCCTGACCCTGCGCCGGTTCCCGCACCGGCTGCCTCAACTCCTGACCCTGTGCCGGTTCTCGCACCGGCTGCCTCAGCTCCTAACCCTGCTCCGGTCTCTGCACCGGCCTCAGTGTCACCAGTTGTGGCTCCCGCTCCAGCCACTGCTCCGGCCACCGCCTCACCAGTTATGGCTTCCGCCCCGGCCACCACCTCACCAGCCGTGACTCCTGCCCGGCCTCGGTTCCACCTGCTGTGGCTCCCGCCCCCGGCCTTGGCTCCACTTGCCGTGGCTCCCGCCCCGGCCTCGGCTCCACCTGCCGTGGCTCCCGCCCCGGCCTTGACTCCACCTGCCGTGGCTCCCGCGACAGTGACTCTCCCTCCGGCCTCTATTTCTGAACAGAGGTCCCTGCCTTCTCCACCTCCTCCGCCGCCTCCTTGGGGGGTGGACTTCATTTTCCCCTCGTCCTCCCCCCACTGCTGTTGTGTGGGCTGGGAGGTCTGTTTCAGCGCCCCGGAGTGGTGCCTTTGGGGGGGGGGGTGGTCCTGTCACGATACCAGTCAGCGGCTGCTAGAGGTTGCTGTAGGATTAGGAACTGGCCTCCACCTCCCACAGCTGATTCTAGTTAACCTTAGTTAGTCCTGAGTTCGGTATGGGAGCATACACTCGCTTTAGTTCAGTCTGTGTCCTCTCCTTTTTTGTTCGTTGTTTTTCATGCTTGGCCACCGTGCCTGTTTTTGTTTTGTATAGTTTGTGTTCTTTGTTGTAAACTCCACTTCATTATGGCAGTCTGCGCTCGTGCCGCCTTTTACTCATTCCTGTCTGGACCAGGTCGAAGCGTGACACAATTCAACAGTTTTTTTTCCCAAGGGCAATAGATCCAACAGCCCTTTTAAACAGAAAATATAGGAATGTTTGTTTTTCTTTTTTTAAATGAAATGATAGCTTCTATGGAATTATTAAACCATGATGTGAAGCCAGGGCCGTATTAGTTCTAAACTCTGATTACAATGATATAATGTAATGATAACAAGCTCAGTTGGACACATGCACACACTCTCATTGTTAAACATCTCCACCCACGAGTGAACCTTATCTTTTCTTGATGTGTGTTCTTGGCATGGCCCTCCTGTGGCGGTCAGGGAATTGCTTACAGAGGTCAGGTTATTACACTGTAACCCATCCATATATCTGATGATCTGTAAAGCTGTTACAGGGACTGCCTCATGTTTTCCTTCATATTATTGTCAAGCGCTCTCAGGGAGTGTGGCGTTCTTGTGCATGTGTGCTTGTTTAGTGACCACTTTGTAGCTTAACTCTTGCAAATAATATTCTTGTACACAACTTTCTAACTCTTAGAGATTGAAGATTCTTTATTTGTCACATACACAGTTATACAAGGATAATGTGTAGTGAAATTGGCCAAAACATTTCCAAATATACCTTCTATTTGTGCATCCTAAAAGTGCATTAATTGCTTATATAAGCGTATGCACACAGCATGAACAATTTTCATAAATTAGCACTGCCTATAGACTACGGGTATATAAAACCCTCCAGAACTGAGCTGTGGAGCAGTGGAACTGTTTGCTCTGCAGTGACGTGGATCTATCCTTGGGATTAGTTGGAGTGGGATTTGTGATCCAGAACTAATCATCCACCCTCAGTACCATACCTTACTAATGCCTTTGTGGCTGAATGCTGTCCCTATCAGCAGTGTTCCAACATCTAGTGTAAAGCCTTCCCAAAAGAGCTGAGACTGTTATTGCAGCAAAGGGATGGCAAACTCATTGTTAATACCCTCAATGTTTAATGAAGAAAGACTTAATGGACAGGTGTTTGCAGACCTTTGGATTCATGGGCACATTTATAATACACTTTAATAGCAATAGCAATTCAGTAAGGTGAGGCTTGAGTGTTCTAGGTGTATGCTTTTGTATGTCTGTGCTGTAATGTATTCATATTGAGTGTTTTAGGAAGAGAAAAAGTGTGACTGGGGATGGGGAGGGTATTAATATTGAAAATTATCTCCCATCTCCTATTCCTAATCAGTGTTCCCCGTCTATCTATGGAGGTAAACAAACATTAATAATGTAAATTAATACAAGCTATTAATGTAGGCTATTTTACAGTAAGTTATAACATTATTACAGTATTATTATATATATATATATTATCATAATTTTACTGTGTGCTATATAAGGCAATGAACAGCCTGTCAGCCTGAGACTAGGCAATACTGCCCAGTTTCTTGGCTTCTCACCTCTCACTCTCGAGGATGTCATTGCTCCTGATGTCCAGCAAATCCACCATGTCTCCACTCGACCCTATCCTGTCGAGTACGCTCCAGATGTTATCTGGTATCCTCGGATCTAATCCTGCATATCACCTACGTACATCATCAATGGCTCCTTAACTACTGGCCATGTCCCATCTGCTTTCAAGTCTGCAGTGGTTACACCAATTCTGAAGAAACCCACGCACGCTGGATATCAACAAGTACAGACCAGTGTCTCTTCTCTACTTCCTTTCCAAAGTCTCGGACCGTGCTGTTTATAACCATCTTAACATCTTTCTTTCTCAAACCAGTCCGGGTTCAAGGCCGCACACTTTACCGAAACTGCACTACTAGCTGTCTCAGAAGAGCTTCATGCAGCTAGATCAGCCAACCCTGTCTTCTGCTCTGATTCTTCTTGACCTTTCTGCAGCCTTTGACACAGTTAACCATCAGATCCTCCTGGCTACTCCAGCCTTGGGATATCGGGCACAGCCTGGCAATCGTTTGCATCCTACCTTGATGACCGGAGGTTCCAGGTAGCATGGCATGGCTCCCCGTCTACCCAGCGAAGATTGTCCACTGGTGTTCCACAGGGCTCTGTCCTTGGACCACTTCTCTTTTCTCTATATACTGATTCTCTTGGGGATGTAATAGCCTCACATGGCTTTTCCTACCACTTTTATATCAACTTCTCTCTTTCCCCTCCAGTGATGATCAGGTCTCGACCCGCATCTCAGACTGTCTGGCTGACATCTCCTCTTTGATGATGGCCCACCACCTCAAGCTGAATCCCAGCAAAACTGAACTTCTTTTCATCAAAGGGAGTCTATCACTAAGCCACAAGCTCACAGTTTCTTTTGAGAACTCCCCTCAAAGAATGTAAGTAACCTGTCATTCTAGATGAAGAACTGTCATTCTTGTAGCACGTTGACCACCTCTCCAGGACATGCAGATACCTTCTTTACAACCTCAGAATAATCCAACCCTTTCCCACCACTGAAGCTACGAAGTTACATGTCCAATCTCTGGTCATCTTTAAAATGGACTACTGCAACTCTCTACTTGCTGGACTTCCACTGAAGGTAACGAGACCACTTCAGCTGATTCAGAATACAGCTCCGGGTTAGTCTTCAATGTTCCTAAATTCTCACACACTACGCCTTTACTACGAAACCTTCACTGGCTCCCTGTGGCTGCTCGCATTAAGTTCAAAACCTTAACATGGACTTGCACCTCCTTACTTGTCAGCACTGATCAAACAGCCTGTCACTTCTCGTCCTCTCAGAGCTTCAAGCACTGCTCGTCTTGAATCTCCGTTGCTGAAAAGAAGAGGAAAACATGCATCAAGACTCAGTCTTGTCCCCCAAGGTGGAACGAAGTCCCTCTTGCAATCAGATCTACAGAGTCCCTCGCTGTCTTCAAGCGTTGTCTGAAGAACCACCTCTTCAAAGAGCACCTTGGTGACTAACCAATCCTCTCGTTTATCTCTTATACATCATTTTCTTTATATTTAAAAAAACCTCACCCTCCTAACTGTTTGTCCTTATATGTGTATTAACCTCTGACTTTTTACTTTTGACAGCGTTTGTTGAGGTGTGTAAGCACGTGTTGATTTTAGTATAGCTTTACAGGTATGAAGACAGATGTAGACTACTTAAGGACTGGTGTATGCTGCTCTGGATAAGAGCGTCTGCTAAATGCTGTAAACGTAAGAGTTTGTGTGTAAAATAAATTATAAATGAAAGTGTTTAAATACGAAAATGAATTCAAGATAATATGCTAGGACAGATTAGAATCAATTGATTTAATTATGGTGTGTTTATAATTTTTTATGCATTGACTTAACATTAATTTTGATGTAGACTTTTACTGGCACAGTGGGGGGTAACGTTGCAAGATGTCAGTGATAGAATTGAGAGAGGGAAGGGGAGGACGCACACAGCAGTTAGATACGGGCTTTTAATGAAATAACAAACAGAAACGGAATGAAACGCAAACCCGGCTCTAAACAAAAACACAGAACGGAGGACGCTGCAGACCCGTGCTCCTCAAACGAACAAGATAAAATATAACAGGGCTCCGGCTTGAGCTTCCAAGCTCACACGGCCAGGAACGTGGGTACAGGCTGGAGGTGCAGGACGTGCACCCCTTCAA
>JBBIGA010051861.1:0-12844 GCA_037576975.1 Alestes dentex
TCTAAAGTCAAGTCCCAAGTCTCTGTTTGTGTGACTTAAGTGCGACTCGAGTCCGAGTCTCAGACTCGAGTCCCCATTTCTGCCGCACGCATGTGCACGCAAACACACGATGACAGAGGGGGTGAAACAAGTATTTTTCCACAAATTTATTAATCACACGACACCGTCGTTTAACGTAAAAATGATGTACATTGGCGCCAATTACAGAGCGCTGTTTAGCCTTCTGAACAGAGCACTTTTTGACTTTTTGTTTGATTTTTTTTTATTTGTGCATGGCTTTCTTTCCGAACCGTCCAAATCACAGTACAGTAAATGAACGTCTTCACTGAGCAACTCACCCCCGGAACCACGCCGAGCTGGTAAAGAAAGTCCAGGCCGTTATAGTTCTCGACCGATCGCCTCCCCATAGTCAGTGAGACACCGCCCGGTAGATCCGCTCTGACGCGGCCCCGCGCCGCACGGTAAAGTTCAGTTTTCTTCTTCTGTTATTCTGGAGTAGCCTATGGGCTAAGTAGGCCTAGTCTATCGTGTCTGTAGGGAGTTTGACTGGTAGCGACACCTTCAGGCTGAATTAATGCATTACATGAAATAGGGCCGAAAGCGAGCGGCCTGTGGGATAAGAGTCCCTTAAGTGAGATATGGCTAAAATGGTATTCGAAATAACTATTCGATATTCAAACGTATATCGAATATTCGACTATTCGAAAATCATGTCTCATCCCTATTCATAACCCCTAGCTTGGCCTTAGATTTTCTTGGACACCCCAAGTAGGTTACAGACTGTACAGATCATTTACAGACTGTAACTCTATTGTCTGGCACAAGTCATCAGCCACCCTCTACCTCATTTGTCCCTGGTCAGTTTCTGAGGACAAGACAACTGTTGATATTCATTTGGGTGGTGGACCCTCTCAGCACAGCTTTGGTACTGGGAGGACGCCCTACATTTGGGTGTATTCTTACACACATCGGTCGCACTGCTTGGATGAGAGTGGTGCCCAGCAATGAGTATATCTGTGATCAGAAAGAGTTGGTGAAGGGCTAGAGCAGTGGTCAACAACATTTCCTCTGAAGATCTAACTTCCTGAAGAATTCAGCTCCACCCGAAAGGTAAAGCACTTGATCCAGTGACACACGTGGACAGATGATCTGGTGAAGACATGCTCAGCAGGACTGGTGACCCTGGGCTAAAGGACTGGTGACACATCCAGTTGGGTTATCATCTAACTGTACATAACCAAGGTGGGGTCACAAGATCTGGTTTCTAAAAAAGGTGGAACACTTTCATGTTCAGGTGGAACACTTTCATCTGGTTTCACTGAAAGTGTTCCACCTGAAAATAGGTCTTGTATCTTAGTAGCAGGTCAGTTTGAGTGTTTAACACTAGGTTGGGCAACCCCAGACTTGGTTCTACCACAACAGCCAACACAAGCTGCTAACATCGAGACAAAATCAAGACAAATTGAGCAGAATGTGACATGTTAGCTGTATGAAAGGCCAGAAGCCCTGGAGATGCGCAACGCTGACTCACTTAACATTGTGACCTCGTTTATCTGAGAGTGGTTAAACTCTTAAACTGTGGCCTGGGAGCAGTTTTAGCCCTGTTAGGAGCTGAAGAGAAGAGTGAATGCCTTTTACCTCGTGAGACCAAACCGAGAGTGACGAGGGAGAGCAGTGAGCAGGGAGAAAGAAAAGAGATTGAGATGTAAGGGCTGTATTAGTTACACTAGCTTCCCCCATTCTTTCCAAGCAAACCCTTGTACTGACAGCACTCACTGTCAGACTTAAGGGCTTACCGGGCGAACATATGTATTTCTGGTGGACAAAAGATGTCTAGTCATGCCTTTTGAACATGTAGTTACTGCACGCTTCTTGCAAATTCCTCAACTTTGTGGAGGAGGGATAGACGCTGGTGAACTTCTGACCTTCTGTGTTGCATCTCCTCTGACAGAATCATGTTAAAACAAGACTAGAAGTGTTTCGCCTTCTGGAATATGTGTCTGCCCAGTAACCCCTTAAGTCTGCCTGAATACAAAAGCTGCATACAGAATATACCCAGTTTCCCCCTTTCGCTCGACTGAATCTCTTTCCCAAAGACGACTGCATTGCTAATATGTCTTTAGACATTCACCTCATCTCTTGGATGACTAACTGATGCCTTTTTACATAACCTCCTCCCCGCCAATGTAATCACCCATTGTTCTTTTGTTATCTAGATTTCATAATTCATTTTTTTATGACTGTGGAAGGATAAGGGAATGCAATCTGTGCATTTCTGTGGCAGGGTTTTATCTTCTATAATACTTTGTGTTTGAACGGTATCCCATTGAAGCCCATGATGGAGGATATTCTGGCAATTCAGGGGTCCATGCAGGATGAAATTCACTTTTATGGGGTATTGGGAGATGCCCCGAGTGCTTAGGGTTTCCCTAAATAATCCCTGCCCTGCCTATAATCTCCAAACTATCATGGCGAGGCTGCAGATTAGAGGCTTGCCCTTGGTCCCCTCTCTTTCTCTGTTGATATTTGAGTTACATAAATAGAAGAAAACTGTTCTGCTGAGTTTATATCACACAGGCGACGTCTGGACATCTGTGATTAATGTGTCCATATTCTAATCATTTGTGCGGTTTGTGTACCCAAAACATTCATAACTCGTGCATGCTCACATGACCGTTTCCCTACATCCCTTTATCTCTTAAAGCCGTTCTAGTTATTGTACCTTTAAGACTGACATGTGTAAATGACATCTGCTCCAGTTGGCTTACTCCTTTGAGATGTCCGGCTCCTTTGCAACAGCGTCCCTTCCTAGATTTTTCTGGTTGTGACATCACGAGCGATATTCATTCAAAGCAGACTGTTTTTGCAGCTTGTTTTTTTTTTTTTATATATATATGGACTGTATGGACATGTTAGTGAATGGTACATTTTGAAACAATGCTTATTTTGAAGCAATGAAGTAGTACTTCAAAACATCAAGAATGTCGTTTTTACCTGATACTGGCTCTACGTAAGATTTCGATATACCTTTATACGTGCAGTTGTAGTAGCAGCAGTGGAAGTGTGGCGAGGAAGGGATTCCTACTCGAAATGATTCATAGTCACAGGGTGCCTGGCTCAAGCAAAACAAGCAGACGAGCAAGCACTCGCTCTACTTAAATCAATTACTCAAATCGGCACAGAAAACAACTAAATCAAAGCCGAACGGGAGAAGAGAGCGGCGAAGAGTCTATAAGGCCCACGTCTGTGTGTGCATGTCCATGTGTGTGTATGCAGGGGAGGGGATAATTGGAATTGCCATCTCATAAATAACACATCAAAGTAGCACGTTAGAGACCATGATCAGCATAATGCACATCCAGACCCCCCTGCACTGACGGGACATGTTGTCCTTTATCGCACGCACTGCTGGCAGTGTCTATGCTAAGAAGGGCTGTGTGTGAATGGCAGGCATGTTATATTCATTAGCTCCTGTGTAAACTCTGAACTGCAGAAGTGTGTCTGGAGAAACGGCCACATCACAAGGCATGGCAACATGACATACTGCAGGTATGAAACATACCTAACATAAAATCGCCATCAGAAAAAGCAGGACATCTAAGAGTTATTGTTAAAAATAACACAAAAGCCAAGTATTATGTCAAATCTGTCAGTGCCTCCTGCTGCCGCTGTAACCCTCTGATACCTCCAATCTTAAACCCAACCAGTTAAGAGCTGTGTTCCCCAACAAAAGCAGCTCCCGGTCCCACACACACCTCCAAACACCTCTTCCTCATGTACTTCTACAACGGCCAAATGAGAGATTTCTCAAGGATTTCTCAAGATAATTCTCTTGCACAAGGGATAGGAGAGTCAGCATAAGACGAGAGTCTACCTAAAATAACTGATAAAACCAGGGTTTCCCAAACTGGAAAGTGGGACCTCTAACAACCATCCAAGGCCTGATAGACTGACAAAACTGCCCTGCTTAAATAAACAGTACTTAAAACTTTTATCTTTGACTCAAGACTGTGGTTCTGAAAGGATGTGTGGACATTGCTGAGAAAGGAAATAAACAAAAAGAAGAAGAAACTGGACACTAACTTGAGAATGAGAAGCAGAAAATCCTTCTAAGACTGGACTTTAGAGATGTTTACAAGAAGCAGGAGATTTCCCCCTAAAATTGGGTCTGCCCAATAGGATGGAAGCCACAACAAAGGCAATAGGTGGACTCACTAAAACACTACTGAATAACGTGCACATAATGGTAATTTTGGTTGGAAATTAAGTGAAATAAAAGGGTCCTCTCTGACCTTTGTGCAGTACTGTGTTATGTGTAGTATTCCTGCATGAGACAGTTTTTAAAAAATGCTCTATTCACTTAATAAGATGACTTTAAGGTGACTTTATACCCGTAAAGAGTCCCCGAAAAATGTTCTAATATTCTTACCAGACACTCATAATGAGAGACATCAGATATACCACCTACATTTAAGATGCTTTCTCTTGCCAAGATGTCACTTTCTGCTGTGCAGCCAAGCACAAGACCTTCAGCCTCAGTTTGACTTGGCTGTTGGTGCTCAAACACCGAAACCCGATTTCTCCCTCTTTATCTGTGTCTTTCCAGTGGCAGCGTGAATATGTGACAGTGAAGAAGCCAGTAATCATCATCTGTTCTTGAAGCTGACGGCCTTTGTTCTGAGCAGCCATGATGTGTAATTTGCTCATGGAGCACGGACTGATGTGGATTAGCGAGCCGTCTGTCTGATGTGTATCCCAGGGTCGCGCGTGGATCCGGATTAGATGTTTAAATTTAAAAAAAAAAGGGTGTCTAAGCATGGAAAATGAAATTAGCTGTGCTCCGAACTAGCCCACGTAGCCAAATTTACACACGCCGTTCGACCGTATCCCCGTCAGATTGAGGCCACACCTGTGTCTGTCTCTGTAGACTGTGTGTGTGTATGTGTGTGTGTGTGTGTGTGTGTGTGTGTGTGTGTGTGTGTGTGTGTGTTTTCAAAAACATGGACTGACCCCACCCCAAATGGGACCCAATGAAATTTAGGATTTTAACTCATTTTCCACTACCTTGAGTGACGACTGGAATATTCAGAGTGACAACATTAAAAGGGACCACTAAATGATATTAACGCCAGCAGAGGCTACACACCTAGCTAATTTCACCTTTATAAAAAGGAATAATTACAAAAATAGCAATCGACACATCAACATACTATTCTGGTTCACATTCTGGTGCTTTTACTGGTCACGTCATACTGACCCGTGACTTGATCCTCACCTGGAATAGTAAATAATTCGCTACATTGTCTCTTCATTGCTCCACAGATCAGTTTTATCCCGTTTTTGAACAACAGTGTTCTGGGTCCCTTTCTGTCATTTAATCTGATTTACATTTAACTGATGTGTAAATAACGTGATCTAAAGTTGAAAAACGTGTATTTTATTTTAACAAAAAAATGCAAGAGTAGGATTAGCAGTCAAAGATCTACTTTCCTGCCATGTTTAGCTCCAACCTGCATAAATCTCCAGTTTTCTGATGCCAAAGATTCTGGTACATTATGCAGTGGAAAACGTGTGTGTGTGTGTGTGTGTGTGTGTGTCCACCATGTGATGAAAACGTGGTCTCTATATCCATCTTTGACATTAACACGATGTATTATGAATATCCAGCTGTCATAGAACAGCACCTGCCTAGTTTGCGATGAGTAACTGAGTAGTGTAAAGCCATCATGCCTTTTATTTATTCATGAAGAAGGGTCTGTGACAGGACATGCAAATAGTACCACTGTTAAGGTTTTGAGCTCTCCAGGATCATGTGAGATTTGTCACTCAGTCCTGAAGACCACTGGCCACAGATCCAAAGGGTTCCATCAGTTTAGAAGAGTGGTGGAACCTCCCTTAGCATTTTACCCTTCAGTGGGGGAGTTTTTTTTAACGTTGCTACCCACTGCTGTGTGGGTTTTTTGCTTTGCCTACACAAAAATTTGACAATCCTTTACAGTGTGTCACATGTATCTCCTCGTCAGCGCGATGGTGTTCACCTCACGGATGAGATTGTATAGCGTCCGTTTTATACTGTACTGTTGGTATAGCGTTTTATTCTACTCTGTTATTTTCTTAATTTTTGCAGCTCTTACCTTTGTTCTGTCCACTTTCTGCAGCAATGAAGCAAATTTCCCACTTGTGGGACTAATAGAGGTTTATTTTATCTTATCTCATCTCTTACTCATTTGACTGACTCAAACAGCAGGATGGCTCAAGCTGTGGTTGCTATGTTTACAATGTCATGGTAGTTATGAATGAATATGGGAGGGGATGACAAATATTTGATGAATGTGGTTTATAAAGGCATGTAACCAAAACAAGTTTGGCAGTGTGATTTTCCGATATTAGTTTGACGGACGTCAATTATGCTCAATAGTTGTGCAGAATGTAAATATCTGTTTCACGGCGTTTCTTGTCAAACAGTGAGACTGTGTTTCTTCATTGTGTGCCTTATGCTCGTGAGTGTCCTGGAGGGTGCTCGCTCCGTCCATCAGTCGGTCTGTCAGCTGTTCACAAGCAGCCCAATTTCAGTATGATTTAGTTGTGAAGCGACTGTCAGATGTAAACATCTATAATTATAAAGCTCTAAGTGTAAGTATGATGGTGTATCAGCCGTAATCTTCAATCACCCATAACCTGCAGCGTAGGTCAGGAGTTAGAACATGTTAGAATGTTCAGTGTTGAACGTTCTAAAACACACTGGTGTGACGGTACGCTTTAATGGAAAATTGTCAGTGGTGACATACATTTATCTACAAACATGGCCAAAAGTAGCTCAGCTAATAAGAGAAATAGTCAAAAGTCACTTGGAAGAAGGTCTGGCTGCCTGCCATCCAAGTGACTTTCGACTATTTCTAAAGCCCTGGAGAAAAGAGTTTCAGGTTTTGATACAATAGTGGTAAAATATTATGATGCTGTGGTTGTGTTCAGGTCTTAGGCCTTGGAGTCCTTTTTGTGTTGCTGGGTTTGAAATATGCAAAAGTTGTGTTTTTGGATGCTCCAGTCACACAGATGATCATGTTATTCTGTCTGCTGTGCTTCTCTTCTTCTCCATCCGAAATACCCTGGTGGTCTTCTGGTGGACCTTGTTAGCATTTTCGGAGCTGGTCCTTGTTAGGGTAAGTGCAGATTTTCAAGGTTTCACTGTTTACGCTTCTCTTGGACATTGAAGTATTGCATCAGAAAGGTTGTACTGGAAAACAGCTTTTTCTCAGTTGCACAGATTCAAAGAGTCACACCCCGCCTAAAAACATGCACCATGTTGCTGTAGCTATTGCGCTAACCTTTACTTCTACAGTCAAGAACACATCTTTGGGGTCTTTTGCTGTTTTTGTTTCCATAAAAAAAAAACATTTTTCCTCGTGGGCCAGTCAAATTTTCATGTTTTCCATCATCCTGGAGACATTTGGGGCCCCCAAAGATACACACCACCCCAGCCCCCATCCACGCATACACACCAGGCAGTTTGTCCCTGGTGTATTAATCTGTGATTCCAAAGATGTGATTTTCTAGTGGCTCCTATGAAATATTGATGAGGTAAAAGTGGGCTGGGGTGGGGGGCGGGCGACAGGGTTTCGCCGAGGGAGATCAGCAGGTAGGATGAATAGCATTAGCATGCTTTCACACATGAGCAACGCCATCATGGACGTTTAATGCCAGCCACCTTTTCCCGGCTGCTTCAAGGGCTTCCACTGTCAACAGACTCTGTTTATTTATCAATGGGGCTCTTTTTTTTCCCTTTTTTTTGGAGGATGATAACCCCGCATCCATGCAATTTTGACCAGAGCTTGAATTTTGTGTGCATACTAACTGCAACACCACTCGTGTGTGTGTGTGTGTGTGTGTGTGTGTGTGTGTGACATAGAGCCTCAAAGGCATGCACCCTATCTCTATAGCAGAATGAATATGATTAGTCTATTGCATGTACGCTATACTCTATGCAATATATTATTCAGTTTATTATATGGGTCAGTGGGTCAAGTATGACATAGTAGTGCTAATGGAAATTACCCATACATGTAATATCTCCACCCACGACCCCCCCATGTCTTGCGTGCCCCCTTGAAATACTAATGCATGAGAAGTGCATTTTGCAGTTTACTATGCACATGGATTATAAACTGCGCATTTTGTACCTAACAAGTGTGGATCTGTACGATTTGCGTCTCCGAAAAAATTAGTCCACTGGGTCCAGAAAGTGGTCATTGATGCTATCTGGCGTGCAGACAAAATGATTAGATGGCTTTAATGCTAGGCACGTAGCCTCCACCGCCCCCCCAGCCCCCCATGCCATATCCATAACCATGCAAAGTTATTCTGCAGGTCTTGTGTCATCTGTCACTCATTCTGTCACTCAGGGATGTATTTTTCCCCCCCTGGGTCTCGCAAATGCTATAATCAGCCAGCATAGCATAATAGGGAGCACTGAGATCTGGTAAATGGCTCTTGTAGGACTCAGTTCGTCAGCCTGCTAGCCGCGCCGAGATAAAAAATGATTTTCTTCGTCAGCTATTGTTCCCTTTGCAGTTGGGTATTGTGATCATTAGCAGCAACAGCTCATTTTATGCTTTTCTCCTGCTAGCTCATGGTGTTAGCATGAATAGGAGAGGGAATATAAAACAGGAGAGGAAAAAACAAGTAAGTCAGCGATGCAGTTCTTAATACATACTGAGTTTCCCGCTGCTTCACTCGGTGCCGGCTAAATGTGGGCTATTTCCCTTGACCGCTGTCCAGTAACTCATCTAAGACACCACCTTCGCTCCGAATCATGGAAATGTGCTGAGCCCCTTCCTTGAAAGTGGGCATTTCATCTTCTTTCATGTCTGCTGTTTCGAAATTAACCTGGGAGAAGCTTTGGGCTTAGCACTCCGCTAGCTTAAAAGCTGCATGCTGGCGGAAGGACCATTGATTCATATAAGCAGGCGTTGCTTTGACGTTAAGAAAAGCGTGGATCAAACGGGCCCCTGTGAGCGACAATAAACCCTCCAACCCCGGGGGATGACTGTGAACTCTCCTTCACATTGTTCCAGTTAGCTTCGACATGGGGCTAGAGAGAGCAGCTGTCCAATATCAGCTTCAGCTAGGAGGCGTGACTTCCTGAGGCTGAGGAGATGCCCCTTAAATCTCAGAATTTTCATCCCATCGATTCATGCCAACAAAGAAGCCTAAAAAAAAAGTCGAGAGAATGCTAAACCGCCTTGTTTTCATACCAGTGAAGGATATGTGGAAAGTATTGCTGCCTTGCCAGCTTTTGTTTGCCTCGCTGTCTCGAAGGGATTCACTGAGTAAAAGCTACTAACAGTAAAGTAGCCCCCCCCCCATAATCGCATTAGTGCTGAAGACACAAATGAATTCAGCGCGCAAGGAAATGTAATCCAGGCCTCGTTGTGAGATGCAACTCCTTTGTTTCTGCGAGAGAGAGAGAGAGAGAGAGAGAGAGAGAGAGAGAGAGAGTGAGAGAGAGAGAGTAGTTTAAATGATCTAAGCTGACATGCATGGGATTAGAGCCCTAAGACCAGAATTTCTGGCCAAGATCAACATAAAGCATCTGATCCTAGATCTGTTGTGAGCTGCTCATTGAAAACCGGCCTTGGTCGAAGTAGTGAACTCCTGGGATCATTTAAAGCTAGTTAGCCATGCAGATGCTGTTGTTGCTGTGGTTACTGCCGTACCGCTAATTTGCATGGCGGCCTGTTGAGAAAACAGACTTCCATAATAAAGCTGTACTTTTGACTTCAATAGTATGTGCACTCACTAGCATTATCCTTCCTATTATTTCTATTTTGTCTCTTCAACAAACGAAGGACCAGCTTTTATCACTCATCCTCTCGAAATCCATCCTGTTTACATTTGGTCCCCATAAAGTACTAAATACATGACCATTCATGAACACATGTGTATACATAGAAGCCTGTTAGGGTGTGATTAAGAATTAAATGAATAGTTTGACAATCAAATATTTACAGTTTTACTCTGGATGGCAGTCAGATAGCCAAGTTGAAATTTTGCTTCTTAGAACTGGAGCTATATTTCTAATACTGCTATCAAGCACTAGACAATAATCACCCAAACACATCCCAAAAAATGTCTCCCAACCCACTCAACCCAAGACGGTGCAGACTTGTGGTTTAGGACACAGTATGGGCTGTAAACCAGAAGAAGAAATCCCCATCCACCTGAAGGCCATGGGGAACCACTTTAGACAACAGGGTCTGTTTTCACAAACCACTTTAATAATTAAATAAAAATAAAACAACCCTAATTTTTACCTTAGTAGCCAAAATACATCAAATAAATGATCTAGATTACTTATAAATGCTTCTAATAAGTGTTTTTGGTTTCCGAATGTCCGTATAGTTTCAAAATGTTTTCATCATCCTTTGTACATTTGGACCTCAGAAAGAACTAAAAACATCAACATCCAACTATAGTTGCTTTGGAAGGAAAGGCTTTATTGGATTCGATGAGTTAATGGAAGACATAACGGGGTCCTAAAGCCTATTTTTCATTTATAAAGATGCCATTCAGTTCATTTCTACAGTTTTTCAGTTCCACCCATGTTTCCCCACCCACGTCTCCCCATGCGTTTTCAATGGAATTTGGAATAAACTGACCTGTCACCCGAGCCCCAGTCTTCTAGGGAGTTTTCAAAGTTGCTACATTCCTCTAAAACCGTCAGAGGGAAACACTGACAGTGGATTTCTTCCCAGACTTTCGCAGAATACAGCAGAACAGACCTTCACCTGGGGTGATCATCCTTGTCCTGAGCATGGTGGGTTTTCTGTAGGGCTGTGAACTGGGTTCAGAAATAAAGATGGATTTGATCAAAAAAAAAAAAAAAAAAAAAAAAAAAACCCATTGAGGATGTGAAGTAAAGATTTTTCCAGGACATTTTTGTGTATCCTAAATCCTAAAATGTGACTGCTCATAAGTGTAAAGCAAATATATTTAACAGCTCCTAAAAAGAATGTATATGAACCAGTAGTTCTCAAAATGAAGATGTTTCTATAAAACAATAAGACTAAAAAAAGACAATAAAAAAAAATGGAGTTGAAGCACAAAAGCAGTAGTTTAGCCAAGCAGCTAAACCAACAGATTTTTTTTACCACCTTCTACACGACAAAGCATCCATATCTGCAGCACTGGCCGTTCGGTTACCTCAGTGTATTTCTGCCTATAGTGGGTTAAGGTGTATGGTTGCTTGGTGGCTGGGTTTCTTAGGAGTCGGTAAATGTTTGTGAACATTCCCATACATTTAATTCTAAACAGATCATAGTGACAGCTCGGCCACACTCACATTTCAAACTGAAACCTGCGCAGTCAAGCGCAAGGTGGGCGTGGTCATCGGGGGCCGGTAACGTTGGTTGAGGGATTTATATGTTGTGACATGACTTTCATACTTAGTACTGAGCCTATAGCAGTTAGGCCAGATGGGCAGCTGCCCTCAGGAACGTTAGTTAGATCATTTGAAAAGCCGCTTTCAACAAGACCGATCATTTATCATGGTCAAAAGTATTCTTTTTTTATGAAACCTTTAAGATGATTCTTTAAAATGCACCTTTTTTTTACAGTCAAATGTGTTTTTTTTTCCCCCAACAATTTCAAGTTCTACATTTTATTCCGATAATCCCAGTCGTCTGACTATACGGTGAGCTGCTCCGCACCATCCCCTGCTCTGCTGTCAGATTTCTGAACACGACACACTTTTTTAGGCCGGGCTTAGCCTTGCTGATGCGGATGAAGGCCGTAGCCAACTTTTCTCCTCGCCAAGCAGTGCGGGAGACAGACGGAGAGAAACTTTCTTCTTTGCCTTTCTGGATCCCTCTGCCCCAAACATGAACCCGAAATGCACAAATCCTCCTCCCTTCACACGCAGGAGTGAGGGAGGGTGGAGGAAGGGCCAGGACAACAGGAGAGAAAGACAGAGAGGGAGGCGATGCCGGGGCAGACGAGGACAGGGCAAATAATCTCATAGAGCTTGAAAATCTCCTCGGACGTGCTGGAGGTGTCTGTCGGCGCCTGCTTTTAAAAAGACATTCACGGCTGAGGCTGCACTTTCGAGCTGGAGGAGTGAGATACGTTACAGGAGCAGGGGTGGGTTGAGGATGGCATGACGGCTGTATATGGGTGTGTGTGTGTGTGTGTGTGTGTGTATGTGTGAGTCACTCTATGGAGTCTAAGTCACTGATGACCCTGCAGGATATGCAGTCACATCTGTGCACAAGCATGTCATGCAGGCCCATGTAAAGATCAACGAGAGCAGATGCTTCCACCTCACTGTCCAATCCCAAGCGATTCCAGGCTGGCCCACATTCTCTAAAGCCACAGCTTTAGTTAAACTGACTGCCTGATGTAAACTGCAGCCTGGAGTCACCACACATTTCAGAATCCTTTCACAGCTTTAATAGGCTTGTGTGTTAACCTCAGTTCTATAAAGAGGCATAGCTAACAGAGGCAGCAAAATAAGCCAGGAATGGTTGCTAAACTAAAAAAAAGCAAAAGGAAGCAGTGAGCAGCAATTAAACAAGATACACCCGAGTCTTTGGTGACCAGTACACCATGTAAGTTCATTTTGGTCGTGCTAATTCGTCAGTACTGATTGGTCAACTTGCAGGTAGTCCAGGGTCTAGATTAGGAGGCTCTGTTACAGCTTGCAGTGAAGCTGGTTTCATCTTGTCCAGCAATTTCTAGTATTTTGGGTTTTGGGTTTCCTGTGTATGTATTTATGTGTGTGTGTGTGTGTGTGTGTGTGTGTGTGTGTGTGTGTGTGTGTGTGTATGTGTGTGTGTGTGTGTGTTTGTGT
>JBBIGA010051881.1:0-12843 GCA_037576975.1 Alestes dentex
TGTAAACATTTCCCGTCAAAGGCTGTGTCCGAAAAGTGCACTCGTTCACTATGTAGGGCACTATGTAGTGAACGAGTCAACGAGTGAGCAAGTGCACATTTCAGACACAGCTAAAGACTTGAGACTTGACTTGGACTCGAGCACAAAGAGTTGAGACTTGACTTGGACTTGGGAAAAATGACTTGTGAGCATCTCTGGTGACTGGTGCTTCAGGCTCAGCCCAGCTGGAGGCTGATGGACCCTCCATTCAAACAGATAACATAAACCCACAGCTTCACCCTTCAGCTTATGGACCACAGACAGACTGGCATTTTAACTTTTAGTTTATAAATTAGTGATTGTTCAAATGGTTCTTGAAATGGGCCTTGACCAGGCAAAAAAACCCCCACCACTCTGCTTCTGCATGATACCAGGTATACATAACTGCTGGAAATAAAGAAATGCTGTAAATGCTGATGCTGTAGAAGGTAAATGAGCTAATCATATTTCAACATGTTTTAAGCACATTTATTCCACTGGGTTCCCCAAAGTTTGAAGTGTTGATAGAGATGGGCGATATGGCCTTGAAACAAAATCTCAGATTTTTTCACAATAAATCCTATTTTCGATGTTAATCGATTTTCCCCATTCCTCCTCAAAATCAAACTACAGATGACAAATAAATGGTTCAAAACAAGTTTTACCTTTATTTTATTTATTTAATTTTTTTACTTTAGGACTACAGTGCAATCTGACACATACTTTGGGTCTAAAACGTTTAGCATGTTAATGAATCCTGGCTTTTCCACAGTATGTATGGACACTATATATTTCGAAATATACATCGCAGCAGTGTTTGTTATCACCTTCCACCATGCCCCATTCTTATCATATGGCACTAGGGCAGGGGTGTCAAGTTCCGGTCCTGGAGGGCCAGTGTCCAGCCCAGTTTGATGGTTCTCCTCCTCAAACACATTCACCAAACCTGACAATTAACTGGCGAGGTGAACCAGGTGCTTCTGAGCAGGGAAATCACCAAAACATGCTGGACCACAGCCCTCCAGGACTGGAGTTTGACACCCCTGCACTAGGGCATTAACAGAAAAGTCGACTAGTCGACTTCAGAGGCACAAGTCGACGCCCCCTGAGAGAAGTCGACAAGTCGTGTGTTTTTTTTCCTCTCTCTGTGCGTCCTTGTGTATGCAATGTAATCTCTGCCTCTGATTGGCTGATGCTGACACGCTTTCCGTGACTTAACCAATTACTATAGTCCCTTCATAAAAGGGGTGGTACCGTTGGCACATAGAGGGGAATACAGACACACACCACGTGTGTGGAGATACTTCACTCTAGACACACAAACAGCGTGGTGACCTGCACAACCTGCAAGTTGGTGTTAAACTACAGTAACAGTACCGGTGTTCTGCACGGCATCTGAAATGGCACCGCTAGCTAACATGGCTAACGCTAGCACTGCAGAGAGTCGTCAAGTCCTGAGCGGCTGCGCTGCTTAAGCTGTCGGACACAGGACTTCTTTGGTCTGTGTCTGACGGCACAAAACCGAACCAATTCCATATTACAGATGTAGCAATACCTTTCGTGGGCACAAACACTGCTACAGTGTTTGGGTGCGGTGCACTAATTTACCCATGTAGAACGGTGCGTCGCATTAGTTCCACTTTTGGCGCTCGCGTGTAAAATAAGTAATAAAATCGATTTTCATAAAAACACATCGTCCTGAACTGTAAATTCGAATTAATCAATAAAATCGATATATCCCCCACCTCTAAGTGCAGGGGTGGTTTTCATTCCTTCAGTTTCCTACTATGTAAGTGTAATTGCAGTGCTGGTGTTGATGAACGTAACAGTATCTCAAGAACTGCTTATTTAATAGTTAAATCTTTAATGTAAATGTTTATATTCTTTACAGAGTATATGGTGTTGCATCCTTGCGCTTGCATGAGAGCACTCAGCAAACACACTGGACCCTCTACAGATCAATCTCTCGTCTTTGGAAATGTGGCAAGTCCACCCACTTAGAATACATCCATATGGATTATCCAAGACATTCATATTTATCATAAGAAGGGTTTTACTGAAGTCTGATATTTTTCTAATAGTGTATTACAACTCCCAGCCATTATGAGTTCTGCAGTATTTTCTGGATTCAGTACAAAGTCATGTTGGAATAAGGGCTACTGTTTCAGACTATTTAGTTCAGGGGTCACAACTCTGTCAGACACTTTCTGTTCATAATTGTTTTGGGAAACTTTTGCTTTCAGTAATGTCTTCTGTAAGTGAAATGAAGCTTATAGACAACAGATTGACTGGCATATAAATTCTCAGTTTATAAATAATTAATTGTTTAGATGGTTCTTGATATTGGTCATGAGCAGCCAGAAAAGACTGCCCCCAACCCCGTCTCTGCATGACACAAGGTATACATAACGGCTGGAAATTATAAAATGAATTATGGACACCCCGCCCCCCATTTTCCTGTGGTTTGTTTGATCACATCTGACAAACTCAAGCAGTGACGCATCAGTTTCGGGAAGAGCGGCCCCAAAAAGTCAACAGAGAAGAGAAATAAAGAGAAACTGAAGGATGAAGCTCATGCCAAGTAAAATTCCGGTCAGCGGTGGGCTGCTGTGCCCCTGGGTGATATATTACACTGGAGAACAGGCAAAAAACCCACCCAACACAGACACACATACACCAACACAAATATTTGAATATGAATGTCTTTTGAAATGAAATAAACTGAAAAAAAACCATTACCACTGTTGTTAAAAGAAATAAATAAATACAAATAAGACAAAAAACAACATTTTGTAAAGTTTTGTGACTTTTCTTCTATTATGTGTGACTAATTGTACAGTTCTTTTTTTCTTCTTTGTAGTTATTTGAATGTAAGGGCAACCCAAACATCCAGCAGTGGCCCTGACAACATGCCTGTGATGATTTATGAAGACCAAATTACATCCATCAGGTTCTTAATGACAACGCACTGCCTTCCCTCTTCTGTTGCTTAATTATATGTATGGAGATGTCATTAATTTCTGTGGTCAAAGATGTTAAGTACATTTATTTCACTGAGAAAAAATAAAAAGTTTTTTTTTTTTCAATTCGGTTCAGTTCCATTCAATTTTATTTATATAGTGCAATGTTGTCACAAGCAGCTTTACAGAATCCAGGTCCGAGCCCCAGGTGAGCAGCGAAAGGTGACAGACGCAAGAAAAATCTCCCTGAAGCTGGAGGAAGAAACCTCAGGAGGAACCAAGACTCAGAAGGGATACACATCCTGCTCTGGTTGACTCAGGGAAAAAGACAGAAAGAGAGTTTTGACAGGTTGAGACAATCACAAACCTGAGTCTTACAGAGGGGACATTTCACTTACAGTAGATAATACAGAAAGCAAAAGTCCCCCAAAATAATCATGAATTGAACGTGGCTGCATCCCAGACCAGAACAAACCCAGGGTTGTCTGAAATAGTCTGAAATAGTTGCTTTATTCCACCATGACTTTGTACTGAATCCAGAAAATACTGCAAAACTCTGGCTGGCGTGGCTGGCGGCCAGATGGTTTGGGAGTTGTGATCAGAAGGGCGAGGGGTTTGCAGTGGCTCCACTAAGGTACCCTTGAGCAAGGTACCATCCCCACACGCTGCTCCCCGGAGGCTGTGTTCCTGGCAGTCCACTGCTTCACTTGGTGAATGAGTTAAATGCAGAGAACGAATTTCACTGTGCTGTGGTGTGGTGTGTTCACATGTGACAAATAGAAACTTTACACTTTATTTGCTGAGGCGATTAGAACATCAATACTATAACAATACTAACACTTTTAGAAAAATACCAGAGGTCAGCTTCTGATAAACATGAATGTCTTATGGATGGGCTTCAAGTGGGTGTAATTTTCTACATTTCCAAAGAAGAGAGACCGAGCTGTAAAGGGATAATAGTGTTTGCAATAGTGTTTGCTGAGTGCTCAAATTAGAGACATACTCTGTAAATATACACAATAAAGATACCTATTAAATAAATAGATCTTGAGATTTTGTTTCATTAATTAACATGTGCTATGGTTACACTCACATACATATAGCTGAAAACCTAAAGAATGAAAAACACCTCTACACTCTCCAAACTTTGGGGACTCCAGTGGAATGAATGTTGGGCTTTACACTTGTTTAAATTTGAATATTTGTTTGTTTACCCTCTACAGCATCAAAAGCACTGCTGCTTGCACAGCTGACGAAGTCCTAGTATCCATGTAGGTCTACAAAGTTTCCTCTGTTGCCAAACAAATCTGATGCATCTAATAAAAACAATCTATTCCTGAAGTGAAGTGGGAAACATAATATCTAGGTAGGTGATGGACCAGGTACAGGATTGAGAAACTTTGAGAAAATATCTTTAAAGGCACCATAGACCTACATACACTTTATGGACAAAAGTTTTGGGGCACACCTGTTTTCCAGGATTAGGGAAAATCCTTTACTTCCAGTGAAGGACAATCTTAATACTTCAGCAAACCAAGACATTTTGGACAACACCATGCTTCCAACTTTGTGGACCCAGTTTGGGGAAGAACCTTTTCTATTCCAGCATGACTGTGTCCTAATGCACAAAGCAAGCTCCATAAAGACGTGGTTGGATGAGTTCAGTGTGGAAGAACAGAGTCCTGAACTCAACCCCAACTCCATATTAAAGTGTATGTATTTGAATGCAATGTCATTCAGGTCCCTGTTGGTGTAATGGCCAGACGCCCCAATACTTTTGTCTTTTTAGTGTATTTGTACACGACATGTTTGGAAATTTTGGAGATTCATACACGACATATTTGGACAATGTTCACAATGACCAGTAGATGGCGCCATAACACAGTATTTGATCAAGTAATACACATTCCCAGTCACATTCTCAGTCAACATGCAGGGAATGTTGATACAGTAGACCTCACAGGGGCTGTTTGCATGATTGTCAGCTTGTAATCTTTTGATTAAATGAAGTAATTCAACAGTTTATTTTTCAAAAGTGCTGCCAAACCTCGTTTCTGACTTAATGCAGATTGCCACTAAATTGTTCTTGTCTCAGCTTACATGGATTGCTTGCACAGAGTTAGAAAGGATGTGTTTAAGCTAATTTATACACCATTACATAAAACAACTGAAGTGAATTTAATTGATTTTCTCATTACTATTGCACTTGTCAGTGAGATATTCTTGGCAGCAAGTGAACAGTCAGTTCTTGAAGATAATGTGTTAGAAGCAAGAAAAATGGACACAGGCAAGGGCCAAATTGTGATGCCTGGATGACTGGGTCAGAACATCTCCAAAACGGCAGGTTTTGTGGGGTTCTTCCAAGTGCTGTGGTTAATAACCAAAAGTGACAGGGTCAATGGCACCTAAGGCTCATTGATTTTCATGGAGGGTGAAGGCTGGCCTGTCTGGTCCAGTCTCAGAGTAGAAGTACTAGAGGACAAACTGCGGAAAATGATGATAGAAATTATACGATAGAAAGGTGTCAGAACACCCAATGCATCACAGCTTCGGACACAATGGGCTGCAGATCATTCACAGAGCCCATGCTGGCGCCCCTCCACTGCTGAAGGTGCCCACAGTGGACATTTGAGCATCAAAATATGAACAGTGGAGCAATGGTAGCCTGGTCTGATTAATTGTAGTTTCTTTTACATGTGGATGTCTGAGTCTGTGTGTGTTGCTTACCTAGGGAAGAGATGGCACCAGGATGCATGATAGGAAGAAGACAAGTGTGATGCTCTGAGAAATGTTCTACTAGTAAACCTTGGGTCTCGGCATTCATATGGATGTTACTTTGACACTTCAATATTGTTGCAGACCAAGCATACTCTTTCATGCCAATGGTTTCCTTAATATTTTTCTCTTTTAGCAGAATAATGTGCCCTCCCTCACTGCAGAAATTTTACAGGAATGGTTTTAGAAACATAAAAAAAGAGCTCAAGGTGTTCACTTGGTCTCCGAATTCCCCAGATCTAAATCCAGTTGAACACTTGTGGGACGTGCTGGACAAATTAGCTCAATCCATGAAGGCCCCACTTCACAAATTACAGGATTTACAAGTTCTGCTGCTGTCTTGGTGCCACATACCACAGCACACCTTCAGAGGTCTTGTGGAGTCCATGCCATGGTGGGTCAGAGGTGTTTTGGTTCCATGAGGGGGACCTACACAATATTAGGCAAGTGCTTTTAAAGTATGGCCAATCAGTTTATATTCTGGTTGATAAGTGTACACTTTTCAATATTTAGGAGGAAATAGAAGGGACCCCCCCCCTTCTCACATTTTGTCAGTTCACAGATGTACAGCATATGGAAGAATTCTCTCGTCATTCAAATTTTATAGGAACAATGAGTAACTTTTATGGTCAGCATTACTAGCCTGCTTTTGTTTGTGATTTTCCTCTATAATTCTTTGCTCCACCACATGGTTAATGAGCTGTGAAACTGCTGGACAATCTGGACACAATAATATGTTCTACATACAACTCTGCTAGTTCATAGCAGGGACTTGCTGTTTCACACACAGTTCTTGGAAATAATTCCTGTTGGAAGTCGCAAACACTGTATGATTCCAGATAAAAAAGCCAATCTTAGTTTTCACCTTTTTTTAGCTGCTCTGAATTGGTCTGCTGGAATCCAGAGGAAGCTGGAGTAGATGTTTCATTTCCCTTGACTCTTATTTAAGCATCCCCATATGCCTCCCTGCACACCCGCCCCACCCCGCTGAATACGGAGCCCATTATGTGATAGAAATGAGAAGAAGGTGCCATATTTGGCAACTTGTGTGTTTGGCAGCAACAAAAAAGAAACGTCTGGCTAAGATTTGTGTAGATCCCCAGGAGTCTGCAACTGAACTCTATTAGAGGGGGTATATTAAGTGTGATATTGATGTCAGAAAAAATTAATAGACAGTTTGTTTTTGAGACTTGGTGATAGAGGCTGGATGTCCAGAGGCAGAAAGTGAAAGTTCAAGAAGAATGAAGGCTGGGAAGTCTTACTTTTAGAAAACATAAACTGGCTAGTTTCCCATGAGAGTGACAAGGAGAGAGCTCCACACACAAAAAAGACAAAACTAAATCTGACTGAGCCAATGATCATCCTCTGTCTGCGATGTTCAGGGTCTGAAATGTCGGTAATGTGAAGTCTCTGCTTCACTGGATTTTTTCTGTGCTTTTCTCTTGCTGAATTCCTTTGTTGTTTTTGCAGTTATCTTTCTGAGTTTTTGTTATTATTGTAGCGCATAATCCACAAAAAACAAGTCTTAAGAACGATATGTACCGGTGAATAAAACAGTTGCAAAACCTGCTATGCATGACTAAATATATTAATTTTAATCCATATATTGCAAACGATGTAGCGTGTTTTGAATTGACTAGATTTTTCTTCTGCACAATTTTAGGCAATAATAAATTTTTTTGAACAGGTCAATTCCAGATGATAAGTTTGTTTTCAACTCTTTAGTCCATGAATCTTTATTTTGTACCCTCCAAGCTGGACTGTTCTGGGTGTACATATTTTGTTGTTCTTGAAACAGATGAGAGATTTTGTGTTTTGTGGTGTAGCCTCCATAATTTTACTGTCAAATGCTTCAAGAAAACAAAGTGTATGTGTGGAGTTTTTTCTGGCTTTCAGTGCGAATTCGTGACTTAAAACCTATCCAGAGGGTCCGGGGATTAGTCTTTGGGAATTGCTCTCTGATCCTGTTGGAATCCCTTGGGCTGGTTCCAACTGTAATAGATTGTCTTTCATTTTTGCTTTTGTGAACGTACAGGCAAAACTAAGCTTTAATTGTCAGATTTAGTAAACTTTAAAATGCTGTTGTAGTTCTTTCGGTCTGGCAATAATTATCAGTTACTTCACCTGTCCTCTCGGTAAACTTCTCAACAATGTACGTCTTAGATAGTGTTCAATAGTTTTTTAATAGTTTTTTGGAGACTGTGCTACTTCCATGCACCTCTAGGTATTGTCCTTCTGTACTCTCACATTCTGTCCTACACTGATGTTGTAACTGTGCTTTTTACTTCCCTTACATAACTTTTGTAATGCAGTTCGCACTCGTGTGATAATGTCTCCCAAAATGGCACTTTGCGTCTCGTTCTTCACAACAACTGTAAACAAGGCCTCAGTTCTTCATTGCAGCCCCCACTGAAATCGCTGTATTCTTAGTAAAAAAGGAGTCTATGGCTTGTAATGGCAGTGGAGTCTTACTTTGGAGCTATATGGAACGATTTTGAAGGTTCTTTAAAGAATTATGCAAAACAGATCCTAAAAAAAATAGAAAATGTGTAAAAATAGAAAGAAGTATTTAAACTATTCTATATGAGTTGTTCTATGTGTAGCCTGTCCCTTTATAGAAGCCTTGGAGAGCACTCAGTTTTAGGAGGGTTCAATGACAGGAGTTTCCTCTTAACCCCTGGGTCACATGTTGTTAGCTATAAGACTTATGGTTTGTTTTTGGAGCGTAAAAATTCATAAATAACAGTGCAATCAGTATGAACACACAGACTGAGTGGATGTTGTTGCCAATATAAAAGGGATTTCTACATTTCAAGCTCATGGGATGATACAATACAAAATTAAGTGTTTATAACTCTCTGTTAATTTCTTTTCTGTCGTTTTTTTAATGAAACAAAAAATTCAGTCTCTGGCATTAAAAAATCACATTAGTCACATGAAGAAATGCAGGCTCCACAGGATGCATGTCTTTGGCAAGACTGAGACCACAGAACGCGTGTCTCTGTCATGAACGAGAAATCTGTTCGGCGGGAAGCCGACGTGTCCTGCTGGGCTGTCAGCTGTCTCTATATCAAGTTGGAGCAAGACTGAGATGTGTGGTAGACTTGCACAAATTCAGGGAGTCATCTGTTTTGCCTAACTTTTTTCTTCATTCTTGTGGACATGTGTCCACAAGAATGGATTTTCTCATTTATTATTCAGCTGCATGGATTAAAAAACACACAAATAATCTTTTTCTATGGTTTGCCACTAGAGGAAAGAGCGCATCTGGAAACGTTATTCACTGACAAGCCTTCCTTGGGAATGCATATATTTTCCAAAAATGCCTGAATTATTCTGAGAGGACTAACAAAAACAAATGAATCTGTCTTGTGTGTAGTTGGATAGATTAATGGAGACAGATGAAAAAGTTTGTTTGTAATAAATAATTATTAGGTTGGGGGAAAAAATTGTAATAAATTATAGCAGTACTAACCTACTTTAAAAAATCCAGAAACACTAAGTAAAATAAATGCACTTTATGTACCACTGCCACCATGTTGCTGTTTGTTTGTTAACGTTTGTATTCGTTGCTGTTTGCTGTGACTATTGTATATTCCACTATAAGTAAATACTGTTATAAATTGCATAGTTATTATTAATAATTAACATTAAAAGCACTCAAATACCACCAGTAAGGATGCCATGACTCATAAGTCCATCTGTAAAGCTCTAAGGTTTGAGTGTTAAGCTCTAGCTGGCTGTAAAGCTCTAAGGTTTGAGAGTTAAGCTCTAGCTGGGTGTAAAGATCTAAGGTTTGAGTGTTAAGATCTAGTTGGGTGTGAAACTAAGGTTTGAGTGTTAAGCTCTATCTGGCTGTAAAGCTCTAAGGTTTGAGAGTTAAGCTCTAGCTGGGTGTAAAGATCTAAGGTTTGAGTGTTAATCTCTAGCTGGGTGTAAAACTAAGGTTTGAGAGTTAAGCTCTAGCTGGGTGTAAAGATCTAAGGTTTGAGTGTTAATCTCTAGCTGGGTGTAAAACTAAGGTTTGAGTGTTAATCTCTAGCTGGGTGTAAAACTAAGGTTTGAGAGTTAAGGTCTAGCTGGGTGTAAAGCTCTTAGGTTTGTGTGTTAAGCTCTAGCTGGGTGTAAAGCTCTTAGATTTGAGTGTTAAGCTCTTGTTGGGTGTGAAGGTCTAAGGTTTAAGTGTTAAGCTCTTGTTGGGTGTGAAGCTCTAAGGTTTAAGTGTTAAGCTCTAGCTGGGTGTGAAGGTCTAAGGTTTAAGTGTTAAGCTCTTGTTGGGTGTGAAGCTCTAAGGTTTGAGTGTTAAGCTCTATCTGGGTGCGAAGATCTAATGTTTGAGTCTCAAGCTCTAGTCGGGTGTGAGTGTTAAAGCCAGGCATAAAGCTTAAACCAAGGCATAAAGCTCTTTGTCAGGTGTAAAAGCTCTAGATGAAATTCTGGAAGTAGACCTCTGTCCCCTACCTGGAACTGACATCTCTGGCTCTTTTGAGCTCAAATTCTCAGGGGTTAAGCTTTAATTCTAGGCCATTGTCTCCACAGTTCTCTGAAGAGAAAAGAGAAAGCCTAGACTATAAAAGTGTGTCCACCTAGGGGCTACTTTCCACTAAGAGTCTCAAAGAGAAACAGGGAGCTTCTGGTTGCAAGAGGGTACGAAAATGATTATTAATACACTCATTTTGAATTTGGAATTTAGAAAACAGTCATTTGAGATGGTCAATCAGGAAGCAAACAACTCCTGCTATTATTTTTTAAATAAAGCATTTAAAGCGTTTTGCACATCTTTCTGAATTACCTCACCAGAATATAATCAGAAATGTATCACACAGGCACAAATCTGAAGCAGAAAAGATGCACTGAATCATAACTTAATAGTTTTCATGTAATTCAGTTTTAATATAGTACAATTTTTTTTCAGAAAAGTATTAGTCTTTTCCTCAGTCCTAGAATACACTGAGACATAAAGCCAAACATTTTCAAGCAAAGTATAACGAAAATTTTAAAAAGCAGAAATAGGGCAGAGGAACTATCCATAATGTGCCATAACATGCCTCAGGAAGATTCAGTCCATGTGAAACTACATAACAGACATATCAGATGTTCTAAATAACGGTCCACTTGAGGTTAATGAGATCAATATGACCCAGAAGAGCAGACTGTGTCTTTGTTTTGTACTAGTTGCAGAAGTGGCACTTCTGGAAGAAACAACAACCGCCAAACAAAAGAGAAAACCTTAAATGAAACAACATCAAGCCACGATTGGCTATGTTTGGTATGTCTGTGGCAGACTGCCTGCCACATCAGTGCGACCAAGTAGAGAAGTACTTGGTTAAAACTAAAAACAAAAACTTTTTCAGACTGAGTGGCAGTCATTGCTCAGATTAACTGATATTCTTGAAATGGAAATGTTAATCGACAAAGTAAATACAGAAGCGAAAATGTTGCTAATAGAATAATAATACAAAGTAATGGTAGAAATACTGTCCTTATGATACACTGATTTCATGGTTTTCCTCTTTAGAACTAAAATGTGGACACTAAGTACATGTCAGAAGTAAAGTCTGCTAGGAATAGAAACGTTTCATGCAGTAAAAAATCAGTATAATAAAGATTTAACATGTTAGGGAAAGAAATGTGGTACAGTGAGGGAAACATGGGTTGTGATCTCTGTCAGAGAGAACTGAGAGGCAGACTTGCAGGTTGTGATTACGGCCAGACTGGTGTGAAATGGCGATAAGATTTCATGAATCACTGCCCGGTCATCAGCAGTGGCAGCTGCTCTGCTGTGAGTAAGTTTAAGTGTTTATGCGTGCTTGAGGCTTTTTCTGGCAGTGGCGTCCCATTTTCCAGCAGTAGCAGACGGTGTTGAAGAACCGGCAGTGGCAGGACGCGCAGGGGTCACAGCAGCGCGAGTGAGTGATGCAGCTTTCTGACACTTTGGAGCAGAGGGGGGCCGCTGGCACAGCATCCGCATTGGGTTTCTGAAATAAACACACAGTATACATATATATACTGAGGTAAAAGTACATAGAATTAAACAGGTAGTCAGTCACTGTAACCTTTTTCTGTGTTTATTTTTACCTTTTGTAGAGATAAGGCATCCAGTATAATATCTACTTACTCACATAATCACAATACCTGCTAAATTAACATATGATAATATTTGCTTAATTTGCTGAACATGTCATAATATCTTGCTTAACTAACATATCACTCCAGTTCTTGTAATACTCATACTCTAAATACTCATAAAGGTTTTTAGAATTAGGGTTATTAACCCTAAAATAATAATGTAGTTCTGCTAAAATTATATTGAAATGGTATTGGTGCTGTAAAACACTTTCTGCTTTGTTTATCTGTTATGTATTATAATGGTCAGGGCGTGAAATGAGGTACAGGTAAAGTTACTTGTTTCTTGGTTACTGCATCTCACAGTAGGTCAGATGGTGAAATCAGCTGTTTCAAATAAAGTAGGTAACTGCGCTGAAATTATCACTAATTACACATTATCATCACTCATGGCCGTTCTGTTATTTTTACATGTAGGCCAATTTACAGACAAGTGCTGTTTCCCAGGAATATATGAGGTAAATGTACTGGGATTACACAGAATCAGGACTGGAAAACAAGATCACATTATGTTCATTTTGTGTCAAATGCAAACTAAATACTGTTCCTCTGTTACAAAGAATCTGGTAAAAGGCTCAGAAATTAGTGTAGTGATGGAAAAACTCACACCACACCATATATATCTTTATACAACTTGTTTATCTCACCTTTGACATTGACCACCATCATGTCCGTAAGAAATATACAAGGTTAATGAATGCATTGTTTTCATTTGTATGTTCTCGTAGTGGGAAAAATTTAGAGAGTGGGAGAAGTTTAGACAAAATTAATAACTGCAATGACCAATTAAATTAGGCCAATTAACAAAATAAGCCTAAATTACAGTATATATGGCCAACAGCCCACAGGGCAAAAGAGGGACTGGTTGGTGTCGACCGTGGTCCCGGGGGGGGCGGGGTGCGGCTCGCTGGCTGATCTCGGGCCGACGGCCGTGCACCGGACGGCCGTTCCGCCCCTACATATG
>JBBIGA010051892.1:0-12843 GCA_037576975.1 Alestes dentex
TTGTAACAAAATAGTGTATCAAAACAAAGACTGACATATATTAACTGTAATCACTGGAAAACTTTCTTTCCTTTTCAGAAACACAGACAGAAAGTGACCATTCTGTTATACGTCAACACATCACAGCACACAGTGTGAACAACACGAAATTCTATTTAACCCATTCACCGACTGAAGCAGGGGGCAGGAACACAGCGCCCGGGGAGCAGTGTGTGGGGACGGTACCCTGCTCAGGGTACGTCAGAGGTGCCTAGCGGTCTTGGGAATCGAACCCGCGACTTCCTGATCGCAGGGCGAGCGCACTAACCACTAAGCTGCTTCATACTTTGCATGGCGATCGGGATGTTTTGATTTTATATGATAAATTAATCCCGACGATGAGACAAACGGCTTTCCGCGTGTCTTTCTTAGAAATATAGAAATGTGCCCACACGGCAGACATGCACGTGCAGGCTGTGGTTGCATCATCTGCGTCATCATTGCGTCATCACTGTTTCGGTCGCGTTCAAAGAATGGGATGGCCGAATTTTCGGTGCATCCCTAGTTTTTTACAGATACACGTAATTTGTAATGGAGGTTGAATAATTTTGAGTGCAGGTGTAACTACATATTATGGGCACCAAGGAAATACATTTCTTTGTAATAAAACTGGGTGACTGTCAGACCAAGACTGAACCATATGATTCGGAAGATGGAAAATATAAAAGCAAAAAAGTATCATTTTCACAAGAAATGGAGAAACGATCCAAATTTCATTTGTACCTTTTTAATAGATAATTTTTTAATTTTGTTACTACGACTACCACAAGAACTGCTGCTGCTAATTGCTGGGGTCCTTGGAGGCAACACTTAATCGTCAGCTGCTCACGTGCTGTATGTTCCATTAGAAGCCGCAGTTGTAGGCTCTCGTTTTGATGCAGCCATACAGGTGGTAATGGTGTAGCCATAGCAATTTAGAATTATCATGTTATCACCATCAGGATTTTAGTTAGCAGTGACCCAAGTGATGGCAGCATTTGCTGTTACCTGTTCATCCATTTTGTAAACAGGTATGAGACTCTGAGGTAGGGCTTTGAGGTATTGTGTAGTTTTATGTCATTGTGTATTTTTTTCTGACATCTGATAATATGGAATAGATATAAACAGCCAGCAATGGCACATTTAAAATACGGTCCTTTTTTGTGTCACACACTGCACAGTACTAAATATGCTCTGTTTGTAGTGAACCATGGAGTTCAGTAAGCGTATCGTCCTTAAAGTACGATACGCTTGGAAATTGTGACATATTTTTACCACAATAACTGTAAATGTTATTTTGGCCTTAAGTTCCATGTTTAGCGTCGCTCTCACCAAATACGTGTAGTAGCTTCTTTAATATTTTACAGTCCCACACGTGCTCTGGCTTAACTAGCTATCATCTTCCAAATAATGACAATCATAGTCTTTATTAAAGGTATTTTCTGAGGAAATGTTTAGGGATTGGTTAGGGATCTGCCCCTGAAATTAGAAGGTTGTGGGTTTGAATCTTAGCACTGCTAGTGTCAACACTGAGGTACCCTTGAGTAAGGTACCGTCCCCACACATTGCTGCCCGGGCACACCTCAGTGGTGGCAGCCCCCTGCTTCACTTGGTGAGTGGGTTAAATACAGAGAAAGAATTTCACACTGTTCACACTGTGTGCTGTGTGTGAGTATATCAGGTGGCCACTTTACTTAACTTGAATGTTTTGAAAGGTGGCACCGTATACAGTGGTGTAATCACAATACTAATATTTATTGTGCAGCCCTAGTTTAGACTTCAAAACTGCTTGGATAAAAGGAACCTTCCAAGGTAGATATAGACTTGAATCCCAAAAATAGTCTGACCTAGACATGTGCACACCTGTTCTCTTATTTGCTGCCGAGTACTTGCAGCCTTTTTAGGCTATTGTTTTAACATTTCCACCGCCTACAGCATAGAAACCGGTTAGACCACATAGTGCATAAGGCTTGTTGCATATTATTTGTCATGTTGCCATTAGCCTAGGCCTGCAAAAACTCACTGAGTACATTCACTGAACTCCAGATATGAATTTGAAAAAATTTTTATTCAACAGAACACTATGTACACTCTTGCTCAAGAGTATAGCATTATTCATGCCGCTAGCAACCTTTCATTTCTTCTGTGAAAATGTTGTATGTCCAGGCAGCTTTGCTGTTGTAGCTGCACTGTAATCTCATTGCAGAAAGCATGTCCATATAGAGCTAAAATGTGGTTTAAAAACTGACACTTCATTCTTCACTCCCTTAGGAATGCTGCATTCCCCGTCCCCCACCCAGGTTTTCTGATGAGCACCGTTAAGCCTAGTCTTTTTGGTACGCTGTTACTTGCACAATGAGCGGAAGCCATTGGGCAACTGTGGGAATCTCACATGGAGGAAATTCATTAGATTTCTTTTGCCAGTGCCTCTCTATGGAAGAACTCCAACTGTCATTATTAATGTGACGGTTTCAGGCTCTGTGGTCTCTCTACTCAATTACTCAATGAATGGGGAAAAAAGAAGAATCAGATTTTGTTCAAACTACACACATAGTTTGAACAAACTTATTCTTTGCAATAGTTGCAATATCTGATCCAGTATTTTTTTGCTGATTCTGTGTTCGTGTTGTGTCGGTGCCGTCTCTAGTTCATATGCAATTTTTCTGCCACACACAGTCAAAAAATATACTGCAATGTGCAAACATGTGAAAACAATGTAAGCGTGCCCTCAGTGGTACGGCAGTGCTCTTAAAGTAGTTATGTAAAATTAGGTTTAAAAAAAACGTTTTACTCCCTCATTCACTTTCCCAAGATAAACGGGTATATTAGTACCTTTTTTAATACCTTTTTTAAACTGAAAAAAAAAAGCGTCAAAGAAGGATGTATGGTGTCGGTACAACTTAACATAACTGCAATGGAATATGATGTAGTTGCTTAACAATAGGTACTGAAGGTCGTTACAAAAGGTGACAGTTTATTACATTGCATTTCCGAGAGAGCAAAATTATTTTATCTAAAGGACTCCTATTTTTCTTTTTTCCAGTACAATATTTTAGTATATTTGAACTGCATTCTTAAGAACGAATGACTCAATTAATGTGCAGTCTAATTAATGGAAACGACCATGCTTGTTTTAGGGTGCCACCTGTGTGACCCGGTTTTACTCCCTTCCTGCCCTTTCATTAATTAAAACATCTCAGTTAGGAACAACCTGTCTTGTCTAGAACGCTTCTCAGTTTCTTTCTCTTTTGCTTGTACAGGTGAGCCCAGAAAATATGACCCCAGCTTCAAAGGGCCCATTCAAAACAGGTAAACAAAGTTGTGGTTAAAAGCTGTGGAATTTCCAGGGACTGCTGATAAAGCCTGTGTTTTGCTCTCTGTGCATTTGACTTCACAACACGTTATGTCCTTCTGTCTTACAGAAGCTGCACAGACATTATTTGCTGTGTCTTCTTCATTGTGGCCATATTTGGATATGTTGCTGTGGGAATTCTTGGTAAGTCAACTTGTGTGAAAATTAAATGTTAAGGCTTGTATAACTTGAAACACAGCACCCGTGCATTGGTAGTAAAAGGTGGAAACGGGAGTGAAATTAAATAGAAAGGGAGTGAGAGAAAGAATATTTTCATGTAGTTGTGGGTTCATCCTTTTAAACTCAGCCTTGGCCTACAAAGACAGTGAATTCAATTTGCAGGAATAAGTCAACATGTATCATAATTCGGGGTATGCCGGTCTGACACTATGGTGTGAAACTATTTGTATCCAATACAGGTCAGAGGCAGAAGTAGAGAGCAACTTTTGATTCAAAGTGCGTCAGACAAATATATCTTTACCAGCCTATTTGTTTCAGAGAGAGGAAAAGTTTCTGATTGGTATTCAACATGAAAAAGTTGTATCGTGCCATCTATCACAATAATACTTAATGGAACCGCAAATTTAAGACCAGTGTCCAATGCTGTCTTACTCAAGGCTCTACCACAGTAACCAGGAAAAAAACGGAGAGATTTCAGATCAAGATTGCGGAATTCGTTAGTCATTCTGTTGGCTTCAGACACAAACATGTTAATACGGTCCATAGTAAAATGACTCATTGTGTGGAGTTAAGATAAAGTGACTCTAGGTTTATGCGTTCAGTGCCTTCATAACATAGAGATATATGCATTGCTCATATTTTTTTCATACATTTTAACCTTTCTAAGCAGCCAGATCTCATTTATACTGTGCATTTTGAGCAGTGTTGTGGTTGTGTAGTTTAGCCTAAAATACAACATTTAGGGTCGGTTTCCCGGACAGGGATTGAGCCTGGTTCTGGATTATGTAGTGCTGTGAATGGAGATTTTCCACTGAAAAGGAAAGGGTAGTCCAAGACTAAGCTTAATCCCAGTCTTGGAAACCGACCCCATAAGTCTGATATGCAGTAAATGGAAAAACTGGGCTTCCTTTTTTGTTATATGGAAATATGCTTTAAAAAATACACAAACCGTATCCAGCAAATCCAAAACAAAACTTCTATACAAGTTATTGAAGAGTCTAGTTTGAAGCCAAGAAGGCATTGCCTAGTGGTTGCAGAGCCATTTTTAAAATAATACAGTTCCCTTGCAGATCACAACAGTGTATGATTGGTCAATTACGGGTCATTTTTGTTGACTGACAAAATCTACCAGCCTCGCTGCCGTGCCACAGTTTCAGTTTTAACTCTGGGATTTATGTTCTTGGGTTCGTGGTGTTGAATTCATGTTATCTGCGATACTGACTGGATTTTTTTACTGCTTGGTCTTAGGTAGCAGAAAATAATTTTTAATCGAAAATTGACAAATCTAAAGTAGTATAGATGCTTTGGATCAGTTTTTTGTTTTTAGTTCCTAGATTTCCTTCTCTGAGGCCTTCTCAAATAAAGTCAAGTCAGTCTAACAAGGTAGATTAGGTGGTTGTGCAATTAGTATAAGTACAAGATTTGTCAATTACTTGACTAGAAATACTTGTTGCGTTGATCAGACACATTAGAGGTGAGTAGGTCTCTTTGTTCTATTCAGAATTCATCAGTGTTCTGACTACATCAGGATCTAAACCTGGACAGTCTATGAATGTGACTGTGTAGTGTGAGATCACTGTGTGAGCTTTTAATAGGCTGTAGTGACTGTTCATGCTTCCTTTTGTTCATCCTCAGCTTGGTCTCAAGGTGATCCCAAGAAGGTGATTTACCCAACAAACAGCAGAGGGGAGTTCTGTGGACAGGTTGGGACTCCCCTGGAGTAAGTTAAAACACTGAACACTGAATTATCTCCACATTTGCAGCAGCACCATGCTTGTGGATAAAACAGATAATTACATATAAACACATGATGCATTGCTATAGAAGGACATTGCAGTGCGGAAATGTGAGCATGCGAGGCTGCATTATTTGAACACCAAAGGTCAACTGAAACCAAACCAGTCAATTTCAGCTGCAGCAGCATGTTCAATGTAGGGTTTTATATGATTTTTGACCATAATGATTATAAATGACATGTTTTCCATTCTCGGCTGATTTTTATATTTATGAATGTACTTTATATTGTAAACTGCAATGATTCTCATACTTGTCACACTTCTTACGCTTGAATAAACAACACAAACATGCCATTTTAAATCATTAAAATCTTGAAAGCAGAGCTACACAATGGTGTTTTAGTTTCTGTTCTGTTCATACAAGCAGGTAATCTTTTCTAAGCAGGTAATCTTTTTTTTTTTTTTTTTAATGATAGAAAAAAACCCTACCTGTTCTACTTCAATATCCTGAAGTGTGCCAGTCCTGTGGTTCTCCTGCAGTTTCAGTGTCCTACCAATCAGGTATATATCCACTATCAGCCCAGTTTCTCTTTTCCTTCAGTCATCTTCATCACCGATGTTCTTGTAATCTATATCATCCTGCCTGCTTACTCTCATCCTGCTCAGTTTGCGTGCTCAGAATCGGCCAGTCGTGTGCAGCTGACAGCATGTAATCTGTAGTGGGATGATTTCTCCTCATTGCCGCTAAACTGTTAATATATTATTACATAAATGAAGTTGGACAGACTTTAGCTGTTTGGCAATATGTTATATTTCAAGCTGTAGAGAGCTTACGTGGTTCATCAGGTGTGTTTGTTTAGGCCTCCAAGCGTTTGTTGCACACTTGAAGTTTAAGTGTAAATGAATGACTTCACTAATGTATTAATCGATTACGTGGTTCTCTACACTGACAAATGTGTAAATGTGTGCACTGAAAAGTGTGTGTGCGTGTGTGCGTGTGTGCGTGTGTGCGTGTGTGCGTGTGTGCGTGTGTGCGTGTGTGCGTGTGTGCGTGTGTGCGTGATATCCGTTCAGCTCTGAACTTTGGTATGAACGCACCATTATTTCACTGATATTTAATAGCATAGTTAGTGGGAAATTTGATCTGATCTGTGCTGATCTAAAGCTTGTTTTGTACCAAAACTGACACAACACAGCACCAAAGCAGAACATATTTTAACTATTAAATTTTTTTACTCACTGGACCCAAAGCTCTGAACAATCACACATTACTGCAGAAAATTTTAAAAAATGGCTCTTCAGTAGAGCATGGCTCCATTGTCTCACTATTGCAACAAACTGCTTAATGGTGAAATGTATTATGATTGCACTATTTACATACTGCTGGGTATGTTGCGGTCCATTTTGCAATAATTCCCACAAACCTGTTTTGGTTGATGTCAGAAATGAGTTACAGTGGTGAAATAGAATTAGTGTATTGAGCTAAAGAAGTAAGATTAATATTTTGTCCAAACATGGCACTGGATGATATCATCTAGTGTGCAATATTACAAGCTGAACCAAATGAAAACAGGCTCAAAAGGTATCACAGTCAAGTTAACATAGTACCGATAACTACCCATGAAACTTAAATACTGAATGTGATGTCACTGCCAGTGAAAGACAAAAAAAAAAAATTCAAAGTAAATAAGGAGAGTGATGTAACTTTTGTAAATTTTCATCTTTAATGTGTATTCACAATCTATTATGAATATTACCACCTTTCTATTAACAGACTCTAAACCCTTGTTTGATCGAGAAGACATTAGCAGACTCTGGAGTGATAAACTAAAGGAACTGAAACACTCTTAGCTGGCAACAGGAGAGTGTTTACAAGCTGTAAAACTTTCCAAAGGGTGTTACTAAATACCAAGTACTGCCGGGTGGCCAATTTTTTCCAGGGTGCTCTTTTCCTTTTTTCCTTTTTTGACTTTTGACAAACCAAACTATTCACAGTAACAAATGTTGTCCATGGGTGCTACAATTTATATTTAGATATGGAAATGAGTGTATATATTTGTGTGTATATGAATTTGCATATATGTATGTAATATGTTGATAAATTATTAGTCTCATCCTTACGATCTAGTCCTTACTGTCTCTTTCTGTTTATTGTAAGCTGTGTGTGAGCAAATGTCCTGATCGGTCCATGACCCTAACGGGTGCTAGGAGTAATACAGGGTCTAACTGGGAGTACTACAAGCAATTCTGTACTGATGAAGTAAAAGACAGCATGGTAAGTGGAAGATGAAGTGCTGAAAGACTTCTCTGTCTTTATGTCCATAGGTCATACCTTTTTTGCTGCTGTTTGGTCATTTTGACTTTTTTTAATGTTCATTTTTTTATAGGTTGTTTCAGACATCTTGAAATCCAAGATATGTCCTGCAGTGCTCATTGCGAGCAAACCAAGTAAGACCTTCGTGTTTTAATCAGTCTGTAGTGGGTTTAGGTGAGTCTAACTCAACCATAGAGCAGTGTGCATTTTCAATATTGTTAAATTATTCACGTTATTCCTCACAGTGTTACGCAGGTGTTTCCCAGCTCTGGGCATGAAGGGCAATGAGATCACTGTAGGAAATGAAACCACATTTGATGATGGACAGAACAAAAACCGAAAGGCCAGTGACCTGCTGCCTGCAGTAAAGTGAGCACACACACACACACACACACACACACACAACAGTCTGTTTTAGAAGCTGCTTTGTTAGGAGCATGAAAAATGTACAAGGGCCAAGCTGTGCTGGCTAGACGACTGGGTCAGAGCATCTTTAGAACGGCAGGTGTTGTGGGGTCGTCCTAGTATACAGTGGTTAGCACCTACCAAAAGCGCTCCAGGGAAGCACAGCTGGTAAACTGACGACAGGGCCATGGACGCTCAAGGCACACTGATGCTCACTGGGCAATGTTCTTGGGTACTGTCAATCATGTAGATGTTACTTTGACACATACCCACTACCCTAACATTGTAGGAGACCAAGTACACCCCTTCATGGCAGTGTTCTTCCCAAATGGCAGTGGCCTCTTTCAGCAGGATGTTGTGGAGATTCAATTTGCAAACATTGTTCAGGAATAGTCTAAGAAACATGACAAAGAACTTGTTATTGACTTGACCTCAGTATTCTCCAGGTCTCAACTTGATCAAGCATCTGCAGGATGGATCGGACAAACTAGTCCAATCCATGGAGACCTGAGAACTTACAGCAGTTAACAAATCTGCTCTTAACGTCTTGGTGCCAGATACAGCACTATCTTGAGAGGTCCTGTTGAGTCCACACTTGGAGCTGTATTGGCAGTACAATGGGGACCTACATAATATTAGGCACAAGGTTTTAATGTTATGTCTTTGTGGTGTACGTTTATGATGTTTGGACAAAATATGGCAGATTGGTCACGTTCATGACATATTGCGCCTGCCATAAACTTTGGCTTATTTTGGCATAGCTCTAGCTGAGTGTCTTGACATTTATTGATATATTACTTGTGCAAAGCCAGTTTATATTTCTGTATAGAGCCTGTGTACAGCTATAGCTTTACAGCCTTAATGACTGGGGGTGTAATGGTTCACCCTTGTTGTACAATGTTTGTTTGTTTGTTTGTTTTTTGGGGTTTTTTTTGCTTTTGCATTATCTTTTCCATTCAGCAACCCCGTGGCTCGAGCACATTCGTCCTCAAACTTAATCCCTTGACTCAAGCACATTTTAAGGTCGAGCAGAATCTGCAGTTTGAAATAGCACATAGCTCTGTATCTGCGTAGCCTGTGACATGTCAATCAACATGGAAAAGCAAACTCTATCTGTGAGGCAGAAAATAAACATTGTACATGTCACACACAGCATGAGCTGAACCACAGACAGCCAAACAGCAGATTTCAGATCCATTAAATCACTGGTAATAACAGTCCATAATGTGTTTTTGTGTATTTACAGGAATGCCACGATAGTCATGGAGGCTCGCCTGGTGGTAATGAAGATCTTTGAGGATTACACACAATCATGGTACCTGATCATTGTGTAAGTGAATCTAAGGACACAGTCAGCCCTTAAAACCCACACAGGAATACTTTGCCAAAATACATGGAATGTCATGCTGTAGCTAGACTGTACCCATGGTTGATCTGGATTTGTTTGTGTTAAGTAATTGTTGTTGAACATTTATTTCAAATGTGACTTTAGTCAAGCTGTGACAGTTTTACTTCGTCTTGGTTGTATTTTTCTCAGTGGCCTGGTAATAGCAACAATCCTGAGTCTGATCTTCATCGTGCTGCTAAGGTTTCTGGCTGGCATCATGGTCTGGGTCATGATTATCATGGTCGTCCTCGTCATTGGATATGGTATAACTCATTCAAATTCTGAGCATAATTTTAGCGTACCTAGGACTTCTCTACAAAATAAGCGCCACCAATGAAAGACAACAGCAAACCTGGGTCAGTGTAAAACTGAATGCACAGTTGTTCCTTCCAGCCACATCCTTATTCACATATAAATTTAGTTGACACCTCTTTGCATATATATGTGTTAAACAGGGCTCACAAATGTAACCTTTTCATTAATTGATGTATTTTTTTAAATGGCTTCTAGCTTCAGTTTAGCTCAGAAGCTTCGGTAGCTGTAAGCCAGCAGTATACTTCAAACCAAATAGACTTTTAGAAGCAGTTTTTGTAGACTTTTTTGTCCAAAAGAATGCAATGGTATTAGATTGTATAGGGCATTGTGCATCCGCTGTTAATCATGTCACATGGTCTGTATCACTGCACAGAACAGCGCCCTAGTGTTACTGAGACATACACTGTACTTTAAGTATACAAATGAGGGCGTGTTCACTGCATGCCAGAAGTGAGTTTAGTTATTTTGTGCGGGCTTGACTCAGAGGTATCACCATCTCTGTGAAATCTTAAGGGTTATTTTTCTGTAATATTTTCCTGTAAATGTAGTTTTAGGTTTACAGTAAACCTCATAATTGTTCGTTTTTTACTCTACTTTCGTTTTCTTCGGACCTATAGTAATCAAACAATTCATTTGTCTTTTCTTCCTCTTCCTTTCTTATGAATATGCTGTGAACAGGTATCTTCCACTGCAGTATGGAATATGTTAATCTGAAGAACACTCCTGGTTCGAATGTCACACTCCAGGAACTGGGCTTCCAGATGGATGTGGGCGTGTACCTACACATCAGACAGACCTGGCTGGCCTTCAGTGAGTCTCTTGGAGAGAATTTCTTTCAGTTAACTCCTCAGGGATCCATAGCCAGCTACATTTTTTTTTAGCCATTCAAGCACGCCAGATCCAGGCTGATTTTCAAGATTCAAGTGTGACAGGACCTAGAACATAAACCAAAATATTTCTATTGTTAAGAGCCCTGATGGTGAACTATTCTTATAACTGTGGTATGAATATGATTGCACCACAGTATGAGAAATTCAAATATAAGAGCACTGAACCCTCTTATGTGTTTCTCTGTGCAGTAATTATTCTGGCCATCGTGGAGGTTGTGATCATCCTGCTGCTCATCTTTCTCAGAAACCGCATCAGAATTGCCATTGCTCTGATCAAAGAGGCCAGCAGGTATGTGGTGTGCACAGTTTAAGTCTGTTCAGATTAGGGCAGCGAATAAACTTTGGAATAAGTTTGATCTGTGATGGACCATCAGAACAATGAATACCTTGATCTCTCACCAGACAGAGAATAAACCTTTCCAGTTATCTAAAGAACCTACCAACCTGCTGCTGTGCTCATTCTCTTACAGGGCCATTGGTCATGTGATGTCATCACTGTTTTTTCCACTGTTTACCTTTGCTCTCTTGACCGTAGTTATTGCTTACTGGGCCATTACAGCTGTGTATCCTTTACTAGTCGCCCATCCAGCAAGTTTCTAAGCTTCTGTCCTGTCCGTTCTTCTTTCAGCCAAGATGTGATTCCAGATAGGTGTGCTTGTACTTGAAAATGTTTCTGGTCAGATAGTATGTATTGGATTGGATTTTTGGATTGTGCTAGTCCTACTGTCCATTTCAATCCAGTAAGGTAAAATTACATCAGCCTCCGTGTACAATAGATGGAGTACTTTTGTTTAATTTCTGTTTTGAAATTTTGTTGTTGGTTTTTTTTATTTATTTTTTTATTCTGGCTTAAAAAATAGCATTTCTTGACCATTTTCTTCTTTTATCAGATTACGTTGAGCCTGTTTACACCTGGTCACTTGATGAAAGCCAGGATGAAATCTGATTACTAGCATCAAATCAACTCCTTCATGACAACCAACCAATTTTTCTGTTCCAAAAGAAAAGCACAATTTTGAAGGATACAGTTAGTGTTTACAAGAAGCTGATGCTTGCATTAGGTGGGCGTTCTCTTCTTTAAGTAGAACTGCGCTGGGACATGCTGTGACAGAAGTGGGAGGGGTTTTGGTTGTTGAAAGTGTCTTTGAGAAAAGAATCTGCTTACACTACTATAACGTATTAAATGCACCTCAGACAACATCATCAAGTGATTTGAGCAATGCTTTGGCCAGGACTCGTGGTTTTGGCCCTTAACAGCTTTGCTCAGCTTCCTCTCCACATCTAATGAACCGATCTACAAAGTGTTCAATGACACCAACGAATGTATTCATTCAGGAAAATCTTGCAATGTTGAGGTACACACACACACCAAATTTAAATTTCACTTAGTCATTTATCAGTGTGGGGATACACTCTATCTGCACTCATTGTCTGTCTGTTTTATTTGGTCCATTATGAAGCCTCACTTTCATTTCTGAAATCTATTTTGTTGTGTAAAGATGTCAGTCTCTTATGCTGTCTTGTTCTTTGATGGTCCCAGAACTACACAGACAGTGTAATGAAGAAAGACTGCCCGGATTCGCAGTGCCTTTTTGCTTTCTATGGTGGAGAATCAGCCTACCATAAGTACCTCATCCTCCTCCAGTTCTACAACGTATTCCTCTTCTTCTGGTGTGCCAACTTTGTAATAGCCTTAGGCCAGATGACTTTGGCGGGGGCCTTTGCTTCATACTACTGGGCTTTCAACAAGTCTAAAGATATGCCCGCCTGCCCTGTGTTTGCTTCTCTTGGCAGAGCTCTCAGGTATGCTGTTGACTGTAAAAATGCTTGGGTAATTTTGTATTTGCCCAGGTTCACTGACTATTGTGTGTGAAGTCCAGTTTATTCCTTGTGATCCTGTGCCTTTAAGTTCTTGTATTAATTCACATGGCGTGCATGTGTGTGTAGGTATCACACTGGTTCTCTTGCGTTTGGCTCCCTCATCTTGGCAATCATCCAGGTGATCAGGGTTCTACTGGAGTACCTGGACCACAAACTAAAAGGTAAATCATAATGCCTTTACAACTTCCAGGGTTTAAACTAATATGTTCTTAACCCAAATAGTCAAGACTGTATTTGGTGTGTCCAGCTGACTCTCACATTGACTGCTTAACATGGTGTCTGCCAGTTTTGTGTGTGTTGTGTGTGTTGTGTGTGTGTGTGTGTGTGTGTGTGTGTGTGTGTGTGTGTGTGTGTGTGTGTGTGTG
>JBBIGA010051913.1:0-12842 GCA_037576975.1 Alestes dentex
TAAGACTGCTCCCTTTAAGACTGCTCCCAGGTGGATGAAGTACGACAGGGTCACAAACCATTTTCTGAAAAAGGAACTAAGACACCAGTGACTTGGCGCCATTTTGCCCAGGTTGCATTCACTTGTGCCATCTGGGAGCAGATCGCCATCACTGCTGATGACTGACCCAAGGTATCGGAATTTGGTTGTCTTCCTCAACTGGTCTTGGTCAATGCTGACGGTGCTGTCGGTCTGGGGTCCACACTCCATGTACTCAGTCTTCTTGGTGTTCAGCCTCATGCCGTTGTCGTCTAGGCGTTCTTTTCATTGCTGCACTTGGCATTGCAACCCTGCGCAGTTCTCGTCTGTGAGCAGGACGTCATCGGCATATAGGAGTGTCCAAGGGTGGGGCAGTAGGAGGTTGGCGGTCACACTGTCCATACAAAGGATGAACAGGAGTGGTGAAAGGGCCGATCCTTGGTGCACACCAACGTTGATGGTGAAAGGTGGTGACAGTCCCACTGGGCTTCTGACTGCACTGCTGACATCATGGACTAGGTGGAGGTGGCGTCTTCATAGGAGCAGGTAGTCAATTTGGGTGTCTCGGCTGCCACTGAAATACGTAATCTGGTGCGCCAGTCTTTTCTTGAAGAAGGTGTTCACCACGGCGAGATCATGGGCCTCGGCACAGTCCAGTGCTCACACTCCATCGTCGTTGCGGGCTCCAAGTCCTTGGCCACCATGAGACCGCCCATACCCCGTCTGCTCACGCCCAACGTGTCCATTGAGATCTCCGCCCACAACCACGTGTTCTTCAGGCCCGAATGATCGTAGGTGGGTATCACGGCTTTCCCAAAACTGGTCCTTCTCATCTGTGGTACAGTTGGTTTGGGGGGCGTAACACGAGACGACATGTAGAGCTGATCTTTGAAATTTGTGTTTAAGATGCTGCAAGCTAATTCCATCTAGTGTTGACATTTCATAGTGGAGGGGGGTTCTCCTGATCCTCCATCACTGGTCTTGATTCAAGCTGTTGAGTTCATTCTGAAAGGCATATTTCAAAATGTGTTGTTTTTACTTACATATAGTTGAGAGTACTGTTTGCTGAAGTAGAGGAATGGTTGTTGAAGCTGGACCAAAGTGGCAGCTCCATCACTTGTGACAGCGTGGTGAACAGCAGAAGATGGAACAGGAAAGAAGAGACTGTATGGATCTGGAAGAAAGTTGAAAAACATGTCATCACTGGTTTTGCGCTCCTGTAAATAACACTGTAGAATTCACTATTTTACAGTATGCTGTGGTTAAAAATGAAAGGAGAAAAAGTAAACACAGTATATTTCTGAATGCTTTTTCTCATTTCATTTTTTAACCACAGCATACCAGCATACTATAAAATAGTACTATATATATATATATATATATATATATATATACATATAGTCTGCAAGCTAGATGTACCACAGAACTTATGTGAAACGCCACAGAATTACAGGATTCCATGTAGTGCAACAACTGGAAAAGTCCAGGTCATTGGTACAACTAAAGACAGATCTGTTTTTGTAATCCGGTAAATCTATTAATGAATTTTATGCAATGAGTTTGGCCTATCTTAGTTCTTTTTGTAGACATTGTATGTATTTTTTAAGTATAATTTCAGACTATTTTCTCTATTGTGACGCCTGAATTCTGTCTCATACCTAGCATACCCAGTTGTTATTTCCTGTGTGCTACAATGAGCTAGTTTGAGGGGAACTCCACAAATGTTCAAAATATTCAGAGAAATGAAATGGATGAAATGTAAATGAAGCCATTCAGTGTTGTCTGATGTGAATGAAACCACACATGCAAGGGATTTAATGCCTCTAAAAGCTCTGTCACAGAAAATCATTATACAAATGGTTATGATCCCCAATACTTTCATTTTGAGAAGATTCTGATCTAAAATGTATACTTTCAAAACCACTAATTTGAAGATTTCCAACATTCTATATCAAAAGAAGTTTCACTGGTTTGGATTCTAAATTAAAAGGCTTTTTTGCATTTAGGCCCTTGCCACTGTAAAGACTTTTTGGTCGGCACATTTCTCTACAATGAACCATTTCACATCAAATTCTGCCCTCATCTCAACCATTGAATCATTCTGAGGTTTTGAAAAATCTGTGGAATCCCACTCAAAATCTAAAGGGCTGTCTGGTGTTTACTGAACTTTCACTTCAGTACAACTTAACTTGCAACAAAAAAAGAAAAGTAAAACACTTTACTCTGCCACATAAAATTAACATAGCCATGCTATAAACATTAAATAGCAGATTTCATATGCTGTCATGACAGATCATGTCTATTTATATAGCAGTTTTGTTACCATTACAGCTAATTGTCATAACAGAAGCCATGTTTCATGTCATGACAGTTTATGTGATGGCCGTTACAGGTAATGGCAATTTGACACTGTTCTATTAATGGAATTAGTCTTTACTAACTGCATAAAACATCTGCCATGACTTGTATATGGTATGGTTTTAATATGTAGCAGGATTCCCAAAAAAGCTATGTAGCAGCATTATAACAATGGCCAGCACGGTGGCATAGCAGGTAGCACTATCTCCGCACAGCCAGAGGATCCTGTGCTCGATTCCTGTAATGAACTGGTAGCCTGTTCATATAAGCAGCTCAGAAAATGGATGGATATTAGTTTAAGAAGCTGCACATCAACCCAAATACAAAATGACAGTAAATACACTAGAGACTGTACCATGCACACGGAAAGCCCAGCGACCAGGTATTCCGACGTTAGTGCTGTTAGACAGGGCGGAGGTTCTAGGTATCGGAATGGTAAATGTATGGTTCTTGTCCTCTGTCTGATATCCAGCCTAAAATTAAAAGTTAAACTTTAACAACACTGTAAATAACCCTTTATTTAGCAACTTTATCTTGGAAAGTTATGGTGCATAATAAAATTAAAAGAAAAAAACATGATCAAACTCATCTCACCATCCAGGATTCTGGATCATCGGGCATGTCTCCGTAGTTCATCAGGATGTAGGAGCTTCCCTGAGTGTCAGAGATCAGGACAACTTGGACAGTCACCTCCTTCAAAAAAATGATGATAAAAATGGTCAGCATAGGGGAAAACAGGTATTCTCATGATTTTTTATAAAGGAGGTTGCTGTTGGTTGAGAAGCTTTCACACAACACTTAGCAATTGCAGAGAATGCGGAGCTTCCTAAAGTTCTTGAACATTAATAAACAATACTTGAAATAGAAAAAGCTACAGAGCAGTTTACTGAACCACAACTAATTTTACCCAGACAGGAGGTACTGCGGTGAAATTTGACGCTGAAGAAAACATGAATGGAGACCGTACTTTGAAATCATTCATATTTTATAATTATTAATACATTTTATTATTTTATTTGACTAGCTTACTGTTGTATTTATTATGGGAAGCAACACTGAGGGTGACATGCAGACAATATACAATTCTCAAGATGTATAAGGACATTTACCCCATAATCAGGTTCAAATTCCACCTTCTCCCAAGTGCCAACAAACACCCAGGAAGCAGAGAGGTTCATCCCAGGGAACATGCGGTTAATTTCATATGTAGCCTGCTGGAGAAGAGGACCACTTGTGGCTTGCTGGTAGGAAATGTCTTGTCCGCTATAGGTGTCAAGGTCGGTCCACAGTGGAGCGATGATGTCTTTCTGGACGTATGGGTAGTAGCCATCAAAGCTTAGATACTCAAAGGACAGAAAGCCATCCATACTGAGCTGCAAGAGAAACAAAGAAAAAAAATCTCATTAACAGAAACATTTGTATGGAAATTTCTGTAATTTCAACAATAACATACTTTGAATTCTAGGAAGTTAAGTGCCATTTAAAGGTTTAATTCTTATTTCCTAGCATGAGTGTATATATTTATACTCTGAAAAGAAGATATTGTTGATTACAATAATATAGTGCTGTCAATATAACAGACAGCATTTAAAAATATAGAACAATGATGTGCAGTGCTGTAAATATTAATTATGGTAATTACGCTGCCAGTAAAGTTTAACACTCTTAAAAATAAGCAAAAAAAATCTTCATATTTAGCATTAAAAAATAATAGCAACTGGATTATTTCATTTCAAGTCTTTTTCTCTGAGGTATTTTTTGCTTATTTTGCATAATCCAATCTAAGTAAATTTTGCTACCCCATTAGTAGACTTTGGATGAATATAGAAATTCATATATTTTGTACTGCTTTTGTATCTTGCACAAATCTTGCACACTGTGAAGTATGGAGGTGTATTTAAATGTCTGCTAAATGCTGTAAACGTATTTAAGATACTGATGATGTTTGGTTTCCAAAGGCTCTGGAAACCTTCCCAAGAAACATAGACTGTTCCAAACATTCCATAATATCTGTTCCAGGATGTTCCGGGAAGATGATCCAAAGCATTCCCCCATATCCACATGGAAATATGTAAAGCATTTGGCAGCATATTCAAAAGTTTGCAATAACTTCATACAAGGGAGCTTTTAAACACATTAAACTTTTAAATCAGTGTGAACAATCCTGACTCAGCAAATTTCTCTACAACAGAGCATTGCTTATGAGATTGACGGATTTCCCTTTAAAAATGTTGTAAATTAATGCCTTAATCTATTGTTGACATTTAACGGGGGAAATTCTCTGGTCTTGATTCAAGCTGTGGAAATCATTTTGAAAGGCATATATCAAAATCTGGTGTTTTTACTTACATATAGTTGCGAGTATTGTTTGCTGAAGTAGAAGAATGGCTGTTGAAGACTGACCAAAGTGGCATCTCCATCACTTGTGACAGCGTGGTGAACAGCAGAAGACAGAACAGGAAAGAAGAGACTGTATGCAACTGGAAGAAAATTGAAAAACATCATGTCAACACTGGTTTTGCACTCCTGTAAATAACATTGAAGAATTCACAATTCTTTCAGTACACTGGTACACTATCATACTTGTTAATAATGCTATTACTTTTTTGAGTAAACATTTTTAAACATGTTGTTATAAACTATTCTGCTTTGTCTCCGTATCTCAGAAGTTTTTAGCTTAAATATACACCTAATATTGTGACAACCCACTTAAGCCAAGAGAATACTTTAATCATGTTCAACTTTGCCCTCAAGCTTGAACTCCCCCAACATCACACAGTTCCACCAACGCTGGAAGGGTGAAGGCTAATGTATGCTTTCTCCAAGTCAGGCGAAGCACCACCCCATATTCCAAAGAGCTGCTAATGTAATGTTATTGCATGGCTCAACATGTTAGAGGAGAATGCTAAACTCTGTTACATTAGCTAACAGACACCTACACTGGGTTGCGTCATGCTGAGTGGAAGAGGAAGGGACCTCACACCCACTCAGAGAGAGCTAGGCTAAATGTGCTCTCTTGGACTCCCTGCTTGGACTCACCATGATTGAGCTTGCAATCGTCTGATGATATGTGCATTGCTTAGAATCATTCTTTTTGTATGGGTGGGTAAAACTAAAACTTATAGGAGGAGAAAATGTGGGGAAAGGAATTTATTGCAGATATTTCAGTGTATACCCCCTTAAATAGTTCCATGCAAAGCAAAAGCTGAAAGTAGGTAGTAACTGTCTCTGTTTCTGACAATATTACAGTTTCTGTAATTTCTGTAAAAATGTTCATCAGTAATGTGAAATAAGTTTGGCCTATCTCAATATTTATTGAAGACATTGCACGTGTTTTGTAAGAGCACAGGAGAATGATTTGAGAGTTTTGGACCCTGGCCTTTAACTTGCCTTGTCCACAGGAGAGAGGGCAAGCAGCACAGTGCTTGGCATGGTTATATTATGGTTATATTACATAGCAGGATCCCCAAAAAAGTAATGTAACAGGATAGTAACAACATTCTTAGAATATAGTCATGTTATCTTTTTAGAACATCACATCATCATTCCTAAAAAATGATGGAAGTTGCACAAAGACAGAATAACAGTAAACACACCATAGGGTGCGCCGTAGACTTGGAAAGCCCAGCGACCAGGTATTCCGACATTAGTGGTGTTTGACAGTGTAGAGGTACCGGATGCTACAACAGTGCAGTTATGGGTGTTGTCCTGTGTCTGACAGCCAGCCTGAAAAGAATATTTGAATTTGGTTACCTTGTCTTGAAATGAAGTATCATAAAATTGGTATAACCATGCATATTCCTTTCACCATCCAGGGTAATGGATCTTCAGGCATGTCCCCGTAGTTCATCAGGATGAAAGTGTTGTTTGCAGCATCTGAGACCAAGACCACTTGCAAGGTCACCTCCTTGAAAAAAAAAAAAAAAAAAAAAAGTTAAATATTGTCGACTGGGAGGCAGCTATTGAATTATGAAGACAAACACTTACCCCTGTGTCAGGTTCAAATTCCACCTTCTCCCAAGTGCCAACAAAGACCCAGGAAGCAGCGAAGCCAGGGAACATCCGGTTCATTTCAGTTGTGGCAGTTTGAAGAAGAGGACCGCTTGTGGCTTGCTCATAGGAAATGTTTCCTCTGGTATAGATATCAAGATCAGTCCACAGTGGAGCGATGATATCATAGGGCAGATTCGGAACATAGTTGTCAGAGGAGAGGGGCACAAAAGACAGGAAACCATCCATAGAGAGCTGGAGGAGAAATAGAAAAAAAAGTTGAATTCTGAAATTATTTTGAAAACACTCATTCCATAACTTGTAAACTGTTCAGAACCTGCAGTTCATATTTTTGAGATTGTTTCCAGTTAACGAATGTTTTTCTTCCTTTTGTTTACTTTACTGTCCTGTAAAATATCAGCTTTCATGTTTGCTTTCATGAATATACTGCTTGATATAAAAAAAACCATTTTCTTCTTGATATAAAAAACATTACGTATCTGTTTATAGTAACAGAACTGGAGCACTTTAACCTGAATTTAAATTGTAGTCCATCTGTTTCTCTGTATAATTTTGTGATGTAAGAAGACCATTCTAGGCACAGCCTGCTAAGTATGCTATAGCTAGCACAATATTTTAAATATATTGTATCTTTAAACATTCTGTTCTTTTACGTACAAATATTGTATCATGTGTTCTTCCAAAGTAGTGGAATGGCTGGACAAGCTCAACCAGTGTATTAGACCCATCACCGGTAACAGCGTGTGGAACAACAGCAGGTCCAGGAGGGAAGAGCAACCCAGGGGAAACTAGAAGCAAATTTGACAGTTATGTCACATTATATTTAGTAAAGACTATAATTTCCTATCAGTGACAAAACAAACAGCTAAAGCTCATTATTCTTCAGAGGGATGTTTTTAAAGATTATTCTTCAGAGGGCTCATTATTCTTCAGAGGGATGTTTTTTTTTTCGACTATCGGCGATGAAACAAAAATGCAGCCTGTGTCAACATTATGGCATATTTTGTACTTTTTGTTATATGTTAAATTCAGCAAATGCAAAGAAATTTATGTTTGGGACATTTTGTTGACTTTCCCAGGAAAAACAAGTTAACTCATTCTCCACATGGAACAAAATAAAATAAGGCATGCTTCTGCAAATTTATGTGAAAAAAAAAAAGTGCCATAACATTTGCACAGGCCATGCTTATGTTGTATGTATTTTGGCCACATGTTAACAAATAAACAGTTCATATACATTTAAATGTGCAATAGTGTCTAGAGAAAATTAACTTCTTTTCACTTACAAAATCAGTGTGTAATTTGACTGCGGACATTCAAACTTAGACATAAGATTGTTTTTAAATGAAGAACACAGAAATTATGTAACTGATGTCTTGTCAGCTTACCATGCCCATATGCCTTCTCCACCCCACCTAAGTTTAGAAAGAGGAGAGAGTGAAACAGAGAGACATAGAATGAATGAACCATGTCCATGTACATATAATTTTAGTGAATTACCAAAGATGCAAATAATATGTATTATATTACTGGAGTTTGGGGGGTCCATTTTGTGTAAACAAAGGAAAAGAAAAAAAAAAGAAAAAACAATATGTCTATATTGTTAGTATAAGCACTCTCCTTGAATTGTCAGCAACATCTAGGCCCTCTTTTCATGGTCATAGTGTGAAAATACACAACCAGTCAATAGTTTGGACACACCTTCTCATTCAGCAATTTCCTTTGTTTTTATTATTGGCTACATTGTAGATTGACATTGAAAACATCACCTATTGCTCTGGTGACACACTTTTTCAATCAGATTCATGAGGAATTGACCTGGAATGCTATTTAATTAACAGGTGTTCTTCATCAAGAGTTCATTTGTGGAATTTCTTGCCTTCTTAATGTGTTTGGGACCATCAGTTGTGATGGTAGCATTGGTTCCACTATGGTTCTACTCCACATTTAGGGCAAGAACCACTTAACTAAGTAAAAAAATAAAAATAAATAAATAAATAAAAAACATTTGTTTGTTTTCAATATTCATCTACAATGTTGGAAATAATAAAAACAAAGAAAAAACACTGAATGAGAAGGTGTTTTTCAGACTTTTGACTGGTAGTGTAAAAGGCACTGTAGGGAACATTTTAGTAAGGCAGATATACAGTGGCGTGCAAACATCTGAACCTCCTCTCTAGCCAGTCAAATGCATTCTCTACATGGAACAAACTTCAGTAGGTAATTGTTTTGCCATCTTATATTTGCCATATCTATATATTTCACAAATGTAACATGTTGGATAAAAATAAAACCAATAAAAAGTGTATAAACACTTTTGCACACACTACATTTTATGTTTTATTTGTGCCCAAAATATTCAGTTCAGCAAATTTACAACAGTAATTGTGCATTAAAATCTCTCTCTACAGATATACAGCCCTGCATAAGTATTGGGACTGTGAGGTCTCTTGCTATTCTTTGGATTAAAGGTGGAAAAAGAATTGAGCCAATGAATGAGAGCCTGCTACATAACGCTAAGATAACCACGGTGTCAACATGTGATGGCCAATGTCATATTCTGTCGTCATGACCAATTATGTCCAGTCGTGATTCCATTAATGGTAACTGTCATGACAAATGCCATGAGGTTTGATGTCATGAGAGCTTATGTGCATGACCTCATGGGCTTCAGTCTGTAACTGTGCACCTATATAGTAGACCTGTGAAGTAGATGTTAAAGCAGTCACTGTGCGGAAGTACAAATTAGCGGTTTCTAAGTACATGGACACTGAGTGAAGAGTCACTGAAGCTAAATAAAAAAAAGCCCAGATGTAATAACAGCCTCTCTGGTGACTTTTAATGTCCCTTCAAGTCACGTCATGGCATTTGTCATGACAGTTACCACTAATGGGATCATGACTGGACATAACAGCCCACTGCTTCACTTGGTTCACACTGCGTGCTGTGGTGTGATCATGCGTGACTGTAAGGGGCCATTTTACTTTACATGAACTTACTCATGAAGAGCACGGCAGCCAAACACAGAGCAAGCGGATACCCCATCCCGAGAGTCTACAACACAAAACAGTTTCAAAATAAGACATGGCTTTTTATACCCTTTTTACATTTCATATTTTGTGTTTCGTGTTTTTTGTTTTTCTTTTTTACCAATAAGTTAAATACATGTCTGGTAACACTTTAAAAAGGGGTTATACATATCTTAATGACTGGAGTTTTATTCATTTTTATAGCTCACAGTAAGTGTCCTGAAACAGACCCAAGTGTGCTCTGCCTTAATGAAGAGCTAAATTAAGTTAGAGTGGGATGAGAGATGTATACAGTGAAGGATTTACAGCTCATCGGATGGTGCCTCTTCTTCAGGCGCTTCAGGAAACATATTGTGACCTGCCGGTTAAAGCAGACACTGGATAGTGACTGAGCAACTTCTTTTTACTGAAGTTTTTTCTATAACAGTTGAGTTGCTGTAAGGCCACAACTCAGGCCGCTAAACCTCTCTCACTCGCTCATTGGCCACGCCCACGCCCACACCCACACCATGCATTTTCTGGAGCTTAGGTTAATTGCCAGAAGGCTTAGAAAGTGCAGGGCAGCATCTTAGGGCTTCAAGAAGAACAAAACGAAAAACTAGAGAACATGAGGGCAGCAGCCAATATATGATTGCTTTGTCTTCTCTCGACAGTAATAAAACATTTATACAGTTATATTTAATATGGAAATTTAGCTGAATTTACGTTAATAATTATGTTACAAAATTAGTACTTTATATTTTTCTTAACAATTTAGCACTAAAAGGCACAACAGTGAGGGCTATTTTTGGTGTTCACTTGCAATGTTAGTAGTTCTACGCTAAAGAAGCAAGACATTTTTTGGCTTAGCAACTAAATCTGGGAAATCTTAGCAACTAAAAGTGGGAAAATGTTCAGTTTTTCACATTTGTACACAAAATATGTACAAATAATTTTAAGTAACCTAATTTACTAATAAAAAGTTCACTGGCATTAAGAAAACAGTAGGTAATATAATTAACCTGCCCTCATTTTTTTGCTTCACAATAAAATAAATCATTTGTATTTCTTGTTCTATTTCTTGACTCTTGCTACAATGTAATACTAAAACTAGTCCAAAGACTTTCATTCCAGGTGGTCAGTAAATACCCACATTTCATGTGGGTACAAAATGAAAGCATGCTCTGATGCCACCAGTCGTTACTTCAACATGTATCAAAAAGCACAGAAGTACAAACGTGAGAGTTTAAGATGAAAAGAACACACAAAAGTAATTCATCTTATAAGAAGCTTCTGGTATTCTGGTATGCACAGTTTCTTTTAAAGACAGACTCAAAGATATATTCCATTTTTACCCCAATCTAGATATTTTTGCTTATTTTACTAACTTCATTAGATTTTTTTGTGCCAATGTGTAAATATAAGCATTTTTGTGCTATATTTCCTGTAGTTTTTTGTAAGTTGTAGTTTTGTTACTGCAGTATGAAATACTCAAATAAATAAAATGATTAATGTAAATTTTTAAAAGGGTCAAAGTAGAATAAAACACATTTGTTGTTTTAAATGAATTTGAATAATAATGTAATGTTCTGTTAAAATTTTTGTCAAATGAATATTTTCGTAATTCTAAAATATAAATGAATAATATTGAAGTCTTATGTTTTTGCAAGCCACTAGCGCTCTGTCTGGACCAGCTCCGTACAGTTCATCTAATGAGAAGAGAAACAAAGCGTCTCTCTATGGCTCTCTCTTTCTTTCTTGCGCTCTCTCTCTTTATATATGTACATGGTAATAGGAGCTGAGTCATGCAAACATCAGTGAAGATTAACCTGCTTTGACAGTTTTCTAGGAAAAACCAGTAGGTTTCGTTTTTATTCATCTCATAAACATAAAGAGAATGAAACGAAACAACATTCCTCTAGGACAATGGTACAATACAATACATGAAGTCCAGACAGCACAACATAATGCAAAAAAGTATAAATGCAAAAACACATGAAGTGCAGACAGTACAGAGTGCAAAAATGCAACGATATGTTATTGAGTAAGTAAATGCTGTGATTGGTACTTAAAATTGTAATTGGTACTCAGCCGAGATAGTGAGAACTGATGAGGAGAAAACGCTTGGCTGAGTACCAATTACAATTTTAAGTACCAATCACAGCATTTACTTACCCCAAGTTTCCTCAGCCAACGAACAAGAGACCCAGAGGTACAGTTTGAGGTCATAGGCAGTATTGCCTACCCGTAGTAAGTGGCGGGAGGTCAGAAGAGTTACGCACGGAAGCCTCTAGGCAAGGACAGTCCGATCCTGGGGAACTTGGGATGTAAAAAGTTTCATTCTGCGAGGGACGCCTCGAGAATTAATAAAGAGCTCTAAAGGAAAGGTATAAAGGTAAAAGTGAAAAAGGGTACAATGGGGGCAAATTCTTCCATGACTGAGAAAACTGGGAGTTTCACTGATACTAAATTTAAGCTGATGAGAGATCAGTATGGTGAAAAAGCAGTGAATACAGAAGTTCTGAATAATTGTGTATGCAATATGATTTTCCAAGTGGAGGAACTTTCAGTGTAAAATTTTTAAAAGAACTTAAAGGTAAAATTGATGGTGAACGGGGAAACAGGAGGAAGGGTAAGACCGTTACTGTAAAATCATTAGAACAAGAGGCTGAAGAAGATGAGATTTTTAAGGCATGGACCGAAGAAGCACACAGGCGTGAAAATTTACAGAATAATAAGAAAATGACTAAACTGACGACAGACAATGACAAGCCACCTGAAATTCAGATTCAGAAAAATTGTAACGTGCCTCATTCACATCGCCCACCACCAACTGCACCACCGTCATATAACAGTGTCTTTGAAACACATTCTGACTCTGCTCTTTTTCCTTTTCTTATTCCGAGTACGGCCATGACTCTACTCCAGAGGACCGACCTGGATTCTGCCCCACCCAGACGATGCGCTCCAACAGTGGAGGCATCTCATGAAGAAGATCCCCCGCAACACACTGAGGAACAGGCCGGACCAAGTTCATATGTAACAGGAGCTGCTCCACCGCCCCGAGAACATGACGCATGATCGCGTGTGGTCGAAACCAGTGGAACAAGGGACCATCCGATGAATAAAATTGAAGTTCAACAGGTCCGAGAGAGTTTTCCTCTCAACGAGACCCCAGCCCTGCAAGGTTCTGTTTATGAAGAAAAACCAGAAGTCAAGTATTCCACAATGAAGTGGGAAAGAGAAAGGAGGAATGAGGAACTTGATAAAGATATGCAGAACTTAAGAGAACAGGTTGCTAAATGGACTCTGGATTCATCAAACAGACTGGACAGAACCATTGAGGATCGCGCAATAACTCCGGATCACTGGGGGCTATTATGTTAAACGAGGGGTCGTTGGAAAGATGTCACCGAGCCCTATCTAACTGTGAAGTTTCACATTTAG
>JBBIGA010051954.1:0-12841 GCA_037576975.1 Alestes dentex
GACGCTTTGCATTGCACTTGGTGATGTATGGCTTGGATGCAGCTGCTCGGCCATGGAAACCCATTCCATGAAGCTCTTGACGCTGTTCTTGAGCTAATCTGAAGCAGTGCCGGCGTCAAGGGGGGGCATTCGAAGGCATTGCCCCCCCTAGCGAGTCACCAGGCCCCCCTAGTGAGTCGCTCATATGCAGGAGCAGTCTGGCAATCTGTGCATTCTGGAAAAGTCCAGAATGGCCGTCCGGCCTTCGGCCCGAGATCCGCTGGACGATTGGACTTGTTGCACAGGTGGCATCCTACCACGGTACCACGCTGGGATTCACTGAGCTCCTGAGAGCGACCCATTCTTTCACAAATGTTTGTAGAAGCGGTCTGCATGCCTTGGTGCTTGAAGTTACTCACCTGTGGCCATGGAAGTGATTGGAACACCTGAATTGAATTATTTCAATGGGTGAGTAAATTCTTTTGGCAATGTTGTGTGTATATTTATTAGGGCATTAACACAAAATTTGACTAGTCGACTAGTCGACTATAGAGGCACGAGTCGACGCGCCCTGAGAGAATGTTTTTTTTCTCTCTCTGCCCTCGCTTGTGTACGCAATGCAGTCTCTGCCTCTGATTGGCTGACGCTAACACGCGTTCCTTGGTTTAACCATTTACTATAGTCCCTTCATAAAAGGGGCGGTACTGTTGGCACACAGAGTGGAATCTAAACACGAGACCACAACAAGACGAGAGACATGCAGCAGAGGACACAGACACACATCACATGTGTGGAGATCCTTCACTCTAGACACAAACAGCACGGAGACCTGCACAACCTGCGAGTCGGGGTTAAAGTACAGTAACAGTACCGGCGTTCTGCACGACATCTGAAACGGCACCGCTAGGTAACATGGCTAATGCTAGCACTGCGGAGAGTCGTCCAGTCCAGAGGATGCTAAGTGGCGCCACGGCTTAAACTGTTCCCACTTTCTGTTGTACACTTAAATTTACCAGAAAATTCAAGGTATCAGCCTTTGTTCAGTTTAATTGTCATGTCGACTGTTCATGTTACAGAGAACTTTAATTTGCTCAGTGTTGGACACCTGTGTTGCTCCGCTGCCTGTGTGTGTCGTCATCACGACTAGTCGACTCGACTTCGACTATCTTGATGGATAAGTTGATTTGAAAAAATCGAAAAGTCGTTAATGCCCTAATATATATATATATATATATATATATATACACACACACACACACTGTAGCCCTAATATATACAATAATGCCCCGCTTTTCGCGGGGGTTATATTCCAAGAACACCCGCGTATAGTGAAAAACCGCGCTGTTGTGTTTTGGTTAAAAAAAATGCCTATATTTATACACTTTAATTTAATTTTAAACTCAGTTTAATACATTGCCCTTAACAAAAATATAAAGGTAAGCTCATACAGACTGTACTGTAATTCACGCATGGGCATTTTCTTTGGTATGCGCTGTTGTTTTCTTTTGGTATATATTCCTGGTGTATTGTAGAGACCTGCCGGTTAAAGCAGACATTGGACGGCGACTGAACTCAACAGACTCTTTTAATTTAATTTACAGTAATAAAACTACTGGGCTTTAAGAAGAACAAAACAAAAAACAAGAGAAACACATAAAAATACATATTGCCATGGAAAAAGAAAAAAAATCCAGAGAATATTTGCAGGTTCTGTATTATTGTGGAGATCAGTTAGGTTCTCAGAAAAAATCCGCGTGTGACTGAATCCGCAACTCCTGATCCGCATAAAACCAAGGGGTTACTATATATATATATAGGGAGTATAGTGAAAAACCGCAATGTTGTGATGTGGTAAAAAAAATTCCTATTTTCAGTGTAAACCCTAAATGTGCCCCTGAATATGCTCCCAAAACCCTTTATTTTCACTTTTTTAAATTACATTACCCTTAAAGAAAATGTAAAGGTAAACCCATATTCATACTGTACAGTTTACACTGAATTCCTGCAGCGCTAGAATGTAAAATATCGATGTTACCCCTGTATAGACTGTACTGAAATTTCTTTGGTATGCGCTGTTGTTTTCTTTGGTATAAACAGGTAAATACAGTAATACAGTAATTTAATTTCTTGTAATAAAAATCCAGGGCTTTAAGAAGAACAAAATGAAAAACACAAGAACACTCAAGACACTCCATGGGAGATGCATCACAGGGCAGCAGCCAATCAGCAGCAAGGAAATAAATAGCGTTCTTGGATTGGCTACTTTCAAACATCCCGCCTCTGAGCACAAGCGGTATTTCACCATCCCAAGAAGCGCTTTCTTTGTGTTTCTCTCCACAGTACCAAAACATTTATATTTTTCATATGGAAATGTACCTGAATTTACATTAATATGTATGTTACAAAATTAGCAAATTATATTTTCCTTAATTATTTAGCACTAAAATGCATGAAAAATTATACTTTACCATGAAAAAAGCTGTGACGTCTGGGCCTCATCTGCCACGCCCCCTCGTCCTTGTGCTGGTTGCTCATTTCGTTCAGGTGTTTGTCCGCCTTGCCAACAGCCACGCCCAAACACAAACAACCAGCACAAGGATGAGGGGGGCATGGCAGACGAGGCCCATTGCACAAAAGCAAAAAAATAATGCAGAGGATATCTGCAGTTTCCGCGTAGTAGTGGGGGTTTCAGCGAACAACTATTAGTTCACTTCTCAGAACAAAATCCACGAGAGACGGAAACTGTGACTGCTGATCTGCGTATAAACGGGGTTTTGCTGTATATACAGATGAGCAGTTTAAACTACATACACTACCTGTCAAAAGTTTTAGAACACGCCAGTGTTTCAAGCTTTTTTTTATTGAAATTCAAACATTTCAAGTCCAATGAATATCATGAAATGGTACAAAGGACAGTGCTGAACTGCAAGAGGTTGAAAAATGGTAAGGTTACCCAGAAGTGGGAAATAATTCTGTAGCTCCATGCAGTACCTCTGGTATGTGCCGAGTTGGTCGGGTTCATCCTACAGCAAGATAGTGACCCTAAACATAAGTCCAAGCTATACCAGAACTACCTCAGAAAAGAGAACAAGATGGTAAGCTGGAAAACATGGAGTGGCCAGAAGTCTCCAGATTTAAACCCCATCGAGCTGCTTTAGGATGAACTGGACAGAAGAGTGAAAGCAAAGCAACCTACAAGTGCTGCACACTTATGGGAACTTCTGCAACATAGTTGGGAAGAACTTTCTGCAGAATGAACAATGAGACAATGAACCATTTTTTTTGAATTGCAAAAAAAAGAAAAATTGGGCTATTCTAAAACTTTTGACCGGTAGTATATATCTATATATATATATATAATGTATAAATAAATAAATGTATACATTTATATAGAAAAGGTGAAATGCATTGATTTAATATTATGCCACTGTACTATGTGTGATCATCCCTGAATAAAAATGATCTGTCTTTCAAGTCTTAAATCCCATATGGTACAAAAAATAAAATAAAATTACAAAACAAAACATTTAACAGTGTAACCCATTAATGTCCATATGTGTATTCTGGTTTCTGACATAATAGGTCCCACATGTTTGGGGAATTCAATAAAAATTCTTAATCACTGTAAAACATTTCCATTAGGTAGTGTGTGTGTGTGTGTGTGTGTGTGTGTGTGTGTGTGTGTGTGTGTGTGTGTGACCTCACAGTAAACAGAAAACATAAATATACATAAAGTGAAGGACAAAATAAGTGAAAACACAAATATATTAAAACACATATAAACAAACCAATAAAAAATCAATGTATACATCACATGTTTTCCCATAAATCTGTTATCAGCACGTTGTGTAGTTGGAATACCCAATGTGCTGCAATCGTCCAACTTCTGAATGATTAAATGTCTTTGATTAATATATCATTATCTTAAAAGGGTTACATCCAGAGTGTGAATTACCCCTCCATGACTGGGGGTAGTGCCTTCATAACACGTCTATGACCTTTATTGCCCGCTGCCGCGTCAATACGAATAGTCGCCACACGGGGGCTGTCTGGGTCTTGATCAGGGGGTACAGTAACCCCCAGTACCGCCCCGTAATTCGGACCATGGTTGCGTCAGTGGAGTTGCTGACATTATGTTGACATTATCAGAAAGTAATTTAAAAATTAAGGTTGGGTTATGCTACTAATGTACTTTTAGAGCTGGCAGCAAGTAATGGCCGGGTTAATATCCCGATACCAACAACTCTGAAAGCCTCCTCGTACTGGAAATCCTATCTGTACGTAAGAAGAACCAGTGCCTCAGCATTGATCTGATGATCCCTTATAATGTTTTTGTGCTTTGACTCACTGGCACTGGTTACTATCATGGATGGATAGTAACCAAAGCACAAAGGGTAGCACAAAGAGGTCAGTACTGGCAACATGTGAGCTTCGTCTAACGATTGTTCTGCATTACATAAAGCATAACTCGTAACTTGTGACATTGGGGGGTGGGGGGGTGGGGGGGGATAGGTTCGTCAATAGTGTAAAATTCAAAGCGACACTATATGGAAAGTATTGGAAGGCCTGACCTTTACACCAACAGGAACTTGAATGACATTGCATTCAAATACATCCACTCTTCTTGGAAGGCTTTCTACAAGTTTGTGAAGTGTTTCTGTGGGAATTTGTGCCCATTCGTAATGCAGAGCTTTTATGAGATCAGGCAATAATGTTGGACGAGAAGGTCTGGCACACAATCTCCGTTCCAGTTCATCAGGTGTTGAATGGGGTTGAGATCAGGGTCCTGTGCGGGCAAGTCAAGTTGTTCCAACCATATCTTTATGGACCTTGCCTTGTGCACTGGGGCACAGTCATGCTGAAATAGAAAAGGTTCTTCCCTAAACTGTGTCCACAAGGTTGCATGACGCTGTCCAAAATGTCTTGGTATGCTCAAGCATTAAGATTACACTTCACTGGAAGTAAGGGGCCTAGCTCAAACCCTGGAAAACAGGTGTGTCCCAATACTTTTGTCCATATAGTGTGTGCCGTGTCCTGTCTGGTTTAGGTGTAGAGTCCTATTCCAGTCACTAGAGGCAGGACTTTTTTTTAACAGCGGTTCGCTTTAGGTTCCCAACGTGATGTCAAGATACTCGAAACATGGCAGATTCAGAGGGAAAAGATGGGTCTAAGCAGGCTGTCAGCATCAACCATGCTGCAGGTAGGCATATGAAAGGGATTTCTCGTTGCATGTGAGGTTAATCAGACTGGCCAGGAGAATAATCACTCAGTGAAGGTGTTTTGGTTTTAGTAGCTGGCTAGCTAACGACAGCCTCTACCCATCGTTAGCCTGGACTGACATCTGGCTATTGCTAAGTTCCCCCTGAAATTGCATCATGTATGGCATTTATGATTTTTACGCCTAATGTACGTCATGTATATATTGTAAAATAAGTAGCTGTGTTCATTGAAGTAGCCTCGGTAGCTTGTTGTTGTTGACTGTGGCTACTGGTGCTGTGAAAATATTAGCTAAGCTAACTGGCTCATAAGTGAACCACTCATTAGGGTGTAAGGCAGCTAAATGCTAACACTCTCTTTATTTTGGGGGTTGTAATGTTTTCCTTCAGTTAAATGCTATAAATTACTTTATGTTTACAGAGCATAATGATGATTTATAAATGTGCACATACATATGTAGGTTTATGTGTGTGTGTATATATATATGTGTGTCTGTGATTACATGCAGACAAACATCTATATTTATATATTTTTTTTATAGTTGTATAGTGTACTTTTTATATTATAATGGTATTTTTTTATTCTACTGGTTATGCTGCTTCTACTTTCTTCTTTTGTTTTGTCGACTTTGCTGCTGTATCAATACTGATTTCCCAATACTGATTTTACCACCTCTTATCTTATTCTACCACAGATGGAGATAAGAAATTGGTGGATATTTCACAAGTGAAGGTGAGTTAAAACAGCAACAGCATTTATAATTATTTATATTTAATTTTTGCTTTCAAGTGACCAAATTCCCATTGCAACACAGTAGGACTTGTGTAAATAAATGTGTAAATAATTCTTTTTTTTTTCTAGCAAAACCTGTCCTGTCATAGTCTGTATACTATTGTGGGACGTAGTGTTTTGAAGCATATTAATAAAACGGATATTTTGCTATTTCATTGCTGTATCATTGCATATGTGCAAATCAATTTCATAAACTAGCATTGATAAAGGCAATGAACCTATGCTTCCATTCTTGTCTCCTGAAATTACACCACAGAGAACCTTTCACAGGGTTGTAAATGTTTACTCAAAGGGAAAGAAAAGCTTCTTAAAATGTTTAAACATTTTTAAATTGCTGATAAATAAACTGGCAACAGGACCACTGCTATTTTATTGCCAAATGCAGAGAGATGAAATGGCGAAGCTCAGGTTCCACAGTGTACATAAAGTACAACAGACATAAGATATTGTGAAACAAAAAAAAAAACAGTGCAAATAAGAAGTATAAAATAAGGTAAGGGTGATATTTAACCTGTCCTGAGTGTGTGGACAGTTCAGTGTGCATTGTATATAAATATAAGTAAAGAAATGTCAAAAAAGTATGAACGGTATAGCCAGCATAAACAGTGTAACAGTATAAAACGGTATGAGACAAGTAAAAGGTGAAAATAGCAGCCTAGTAGGTGCTCTAGTGGCTGACTTTCTGCAAAAACGTTAAAAAGGAGGAGTACCTTTACTGGTTGGAAAATTAAAGGGGCGGCTCATAATGCTCAGCACATTATCTGTTTATGGGGGAAGTCCTGCCCACCAGTTAAAAAGCCTGTAGAGATATGTCTAATAGCCAGAACACCCTGAAAAAAAAAAGTGATTTTTGCCTGATTTTACCTGTTACTTCAGATGTGTTTTTGAAATGTTAATGTGTGGCCTAAGTTTTGTAGGTCTCTCTCCATTCAGTTCAATTCAGTAAAATTTTATTCATATAGCTCTTTTTACAACCAAGTTGTCACAAAGCAGCTTTCCAGAGTCCAGGTCCGAGACCCTACCGAGTAAGCCAGAGGCGAGGAAAAACTCCCTCAGCTGGAGGAAGAAACCTCGGGAGGAACCAAGACTCAAAAGGGGAACCCATCCTCCTCAAGTCGACCCGAAGAGAAGAAAAGTCTCTTTATGGGGTCGAATAACAAGAGAAGGCCTTCAAGATTATTGACAGATAGGCCGTCTACAGCTAACAGAATTTGAACCACTAAGTGTCCGTAGGGGTAAATTTGTTGGAAGAGAAACTGAGAGTCTGTAGTCCATAAGACAACAGGATCAGGAGCAACAATCTCCGCTGGAGCTTTAAGCAGCAGTTGCCCCTGATTGGGGTCGAGCACGTATGGAGTTGTGAGCTGTTGAAACCAGTCGAGGGCATTTTGGCCCAGGGCTCCAGCGATTGCAGGCCCGGAAGATGGTGACCTGGGGTCCCATGGTGATCAGCCGGGCTAGACGAGTGTGCAGCAGTTGCCCTCAGACAAAGAAAACAGGAGAGTTAGTTCCGTTTAAGTGTTTGGAGAATTATTTATATGTTTGAGGAGTGCAAGTTAAGACTCTGGCGTATCTTGCTAAAGCAGCCTAGCTAGAAAGGGATGATGGGCATGAGATAGGAAGCTGATCTTTTCTGAGTGGAAATAACTGCCTGGGTGTCATGCAAAGATTACCTTTCAGACAGACTTTCCAATACTACATTGGTTTCTGTTGTCTGTAGAGTGAAGGCAAGGAGCTGACCAAAGAAGAGAAACAACGTTTAAGGAAAGAGAAGAAGCAACAGAAAAAGGGAAAGAAGGATGACAGGGGTCCAACAGAAAAAGGGACGGACAAGAAGGCAGTCCCTTCAGCTGCTTCTCAACCTGTTGTGCAAACTCCAGCACAGAAAGGTAGGATTGAGGGATAATTCTGGACTCGTTCAAAAGTGGTCTTAATTAACCTGTATTGATTCCACATCAGGCTTTTGTCACATCCGTTGTCAGCTGAATTCACATCGTTTCATCACTAGGAGCTAGAGCTGCAGGGTATGGACAGGATATCAGTACTGTGATTATACTGCAACACATTGTGATCACAGTGCATTTTAATATATTTATCATCCTCCTCTTGAGTTTTCTGTAAATATTTTTAAAGTTTCAAAATGAACATTCCCTCCCCCTGTCTGTACAGTCCATAGATGAAAACTAAGTTGCAAAAGCAGCCCATTATCAATCATAGTTTTTGTGATGTCACAAAACCAACACACACACATCTCCTTATTCAGCCTCTCCTTATTAAGCCCTGCTCATTCATACTGAAATTCTAAGGAGCGTTTCAGGCCCGCACTGCCTTTTCAACGAGTTGCAGTACAGGACGTAAAAAGATTATTTAGATGTCAGTTTTAAAGGCACAGTTACAAAAGGGATTACTTGGAGACTTATTTGCATATTGCAGCAAATAATATCATGATAAGTTTTGCATTTCTATTAGTAACTATAGTTTAAAGCCTGCAATTTAGTGTTCTCTTTTTTCATTTTGTTTTATTTGTTGTATATAGTGTGTCCTAGTGGAATTTTAACCGAGTAGTTTCCTGCGTTTGTTTTTGTGCTGTGTTGTCCTGCAATCTGTTCTGATATAAATTAAATACTCTCTGATGAATGTTATTCTTCAATATGTATCTTGACTCGTCTGAGCTTTTTTGATTGTCTGTCTTGTAGCCCCAACAGCAGCTTCGACTCCCGTCAGTGTGCATGCGCCAGAGACCACTGCACCTACGGACAAACCAGCTAAGAGCAAAGCTGAGCTAAAAGCAGAGCGGCGAGCGCGCCAAGAAGCAGAACGAGCATCGAAACAGGCCAAAAAGGAGCAGGGCTCACAACCCACCTCCAGCAAGACAAAAGCTCCACAGAGTGAGCCAGGTAACATAACCAGTCACTGTGAATTGAATAGCTTTGTAGCAGGTCATAAAGTGTTGATAGTGTAACATGTTAACTGACTGAAGTGTGGATTTATTTATACGGCTTCTACCATATTTCCTCAGCTGTGAAGCGATTACCAGAACATATCCAAGTAGACGATCCCGCTGTTGTGAAAAAACTGGCCAAGAAGCTGGAGAGACAACAGGTTAATGAGATTTCCATGCATGTATTTTACTTCCTGCCATGCTTGTTGTGTGATGTTAACACTGTTATCTCTAATAATTTCCTCCCCTGTTACCATCCCAAATGGTACTTTTGTGATATTTCAGCACACTTACTTCAGATGCTTTACCTCCCATTTGTTTCAGAAGTCAGGGCAAGGAAGCAGTATAAATGTGTCTCGAATCAAGGTCTGGGTCTACACTGTGTGTGCAGTGGAGGTTTTTGCCTTTTCATCATGTTTGATGTGTATTTTATTTGATTTTGTTTTTCTCGGGTGGAGAGACAAATGGGATTACTTGTGTGAAGTGTACATTGTGTGTTTTGGTCTTCTGTAGCTTAGCTGGCATCTGTTTTGGTTTCATATTATTTAGCAAACATGGGTGTTTCTTCTTAAATAATGTTTTTCCACCTGATCATGTGGTACTGAATGGTACAGTAACTAATGTGAACCTAGAACTATCTATATCTGGTCTAGTACCCATTTATGTTTCCCCATCACCATCAGAACTGTGCCATCTAAAGGTAAATCCTCACAGACAGCGATCCTGTCTAAAATGGCAGCCGTGAGTGATATCTGGTAATTTTTGCAATGATTGTGTTAGAACAAATGATAGTCTGCACTGTTTTTTCCCCACACTTTCTGACTGAGAACGGTCGGTACCCAAGCAATAATATCAGCATGAATATTCAGGTATTGTACAGGACAAAATTGTAGCTATACTGCACCGTAACATCAGTACCACACACTAGTGGAGAAACATCTGTTGTGTCATTAGTGCTAGATGGTCATCAGTTGCTTGTTTTATTCATTTCATCACATAAAGTGCATTCTGTGTATTTTGTCCAGTGTACATCAACTATCAATGCTTCATCAATACTCCATTAGACAGTAGAATCATTATTCTGTTCCAGTGTCAGCGCTGATCCTGAAATGAAAAAGGCACCCCTGCCTAGTAACAGAGCTATTTGCTGACATTCACCTAAGCAGGTTGCTACAGTCACTGTTGTTTATTCTTACAGATCCCACTGAGGTCAGACTATGGCTACAAGGTCAGCTTGTTCTCACATCTACACCAGTACAGTCGTAAAGCGCCTCTGACCCAGCAAATTAGGTACTGCACAATTACAAGAACGCTTAAACGGATCAGCCACAACATTTAAACAACTGACAGATGAAATTAATGGTGCGTGTGTATGTTTTCACAAAGCGCAACTTTTGTTCTTTTTTTTTCCCCCCGTCAAATCGACACTTGCTGCTTGCTTACAAAAAAAAGAAAAATCTGCCTTGTGCATGACATCATGTTATCCCCTGTGTCAAGCCCAGACATACTTGGCGGAGATTCATCCTGGTGACCCCTTGTTGCTGGTCACTCAAGTAGTATGCCAACCACACCAACTTCATAATTCCTGATCACAAGACAGCAAGTTGTGTAGTGTAAACAATAGAGCTATCTGATGCAAGTCCTGATGTGGGTCTGTGGCTTTACCTCTTGTAGAGTCCATGCCTAAACGGATCAGAGCTGTTTTGGCAGCATGATGGGGAATTACACCTATTAGGCAGGTGGTTTAATGTTGTGGCTGATCATTTGTCATTACGGTCTCTGGCAGATGACACATCACTGTATTAGAAAGGTTACTACAGCTTTGTGTAATAAACTGTGTCATTTCTAGCATCCCTGCCACAGTTATCCACCCCTCCATTGTGCGATTGGGTCTGCAGTACTCCCAGGGTATCATAGCCGGCTCCAACGCTCGCTCTGTGGCTTTGCTGCATGCTTTTAAACAGGTACACAGCTGCTTCCTCACATTTTTATTAGGGGTGCAAGAGTTATTGGTGATCAATATACATCAGCTCTACTTTCTATGACGGTGCACTGTGTGTATTGCGATGACAGGATTTGCGATAACAGGACAAAATTTAACGTATATTTTATTTACATTGAAATACAAATGATAATTCCAATTTAAACTCATTGAACTGATTAGCATATTGAATAACTGGCTGCACACACAAGTGATTGGCAGTTTGGTTTTTGATCCAGATGGGGATGCCACTGCTTTCTATAAAACTTTGTGGGCCAAACTCCTAAATTTATATACATATTGTTCTAAGTCACTCTAGAACCTTGGTTTTCACCTTGGAACTTGTAATGCTTGCAAAAGTGTCAGTGGTTTTGAGAAGCACAGCTGTAGACCACATAATGTTATATTATGTAAATAAAAAGAATAGCTAATCAATCCTTTATCCATCTTTAGAATTCTAACCTGTCTTTTGGTCACTGCACGTATTTCACTGTATGTCCAAAGGCTTGTAGACATCTGCTTTCCTAGTTTCCACTTTTCTGGGAAGACAGTACTATATATTGGAATATTACTGTGAGGATATGACTGCTTTTAATCACAAAAACATTAGTTCTGGATCAAAAATGCTACTCCTGTTCACCCCATAAGTGTTCAGTGATGTCACATCACTACACAGAAAGTAAACCCTTCAGCTAGTGCCTGTCACTGGGCACGTTCAATGCAGTTCAATGCCTCTATGAGTAATGGGTGCCAACTAGATGCACTAAATGTAATTGACTTGATATTTTGGACATACGGTGTATAATAGTGTCAATTTTAAAATGCAAAAAGGAAAAAAAAAGTTATTGGTGTCTGTATTAGTGGTGTATCCATCACAATAAGGTGTTCTGTTAATGTTATTGGTCAGGAAGTTTTACATCATTCTATTTCTAATTTTCAGCTTAGGTTTGGTTTAGGTTAACCAGGTACAATATTTGATTTAATAAGTAACCATTTGTTTAGAATTAAGTAGCATACTTGAATGTGAATTGTCATTCTTCTCAACCTTTTAATTATGTTTACTGCTGCAGGTTATTCGAGACTACAGCACTCCTCCAAATGAGGAGTTAGCTAGAGATCTAGTAAACAAACTGAAGCCCTACATCAGGTTTGAGTTTTCAGTATGTCTCCATACTGTTTAGTATTGCATAAATTTATATATGAATGATCGATTTATGGCGTCAATAAATTTTAAAGAAGTTTTGTTTTCCTTTGCAGTTTTCTCAATCAATGTCGCCCCCTGTCTGCAAGCATGGGTAATGCAATAAAGTACATCAAGAAAGAGATCTCAAATGTTCCCAGTCACTGCAAAGAAGAGGAGGTAAGGAGTATGACTAACGAGAGCTGAAACATCAGCATAGTCTAATAGATCAATCTGGAAGGAGAATGTTGCAGGTTATTTGGAAATGCGAATTTGTTACAGTGATTGATTCCCATTTATTATCAGAAATTATTTAACTGTACAAATAATCCAGACTGAAACAGTATTATAATATAATAGAAAATGCTCTCTTTCATATTGACCATTGTTAAACATGTGCTCTCTTTAATATTTTTGTCTACAGGCTAAGAAGGATCTGTTGTCATGTATTGACAGCTATGTGAAAGTGAAGATCACATTAGCTGCGACAGCCATCTCTAAATGTGCAATTGATAAGATCAGTGACGGTGATGTCATTCTAGTATATGGATGGTAAGACAGTTGAATGGAGTTTTTCTTTCTTTTATTCGCCCTTAGTTTCAAATTCATAGATAAAGCGAACAAAGTACATGTTAATAGGTGGAGTGTCTTGATAAGAGCATATGTATTATCATTAGGGGTGTTGAAATTAATCACATAATCAATGCATCGCGATGCAGACGTGGGTGATTCTGCATCGATGCAGTGGCAG